>QEPC01007467.1:2364506-2403530 GCA_003113815.1 Sphenodon punctatus
ACCGACTTCTCCATAGGGCCCATTTGTGGTCCTATGTTGAGGCTGTGAGGACAGCAAGGAAGGAGTTCCTTGCTGTCCTCGTAGCATCTGTGAAGTCACGCCCGGTGGAGATGTTTCGGGTGGTGCGGGGGCTGGTCAGTTCAGCCTCCCTCCCCGTGAACAGGGACTTGTCCCAAGCCCGCTGTGAGGAGTTTGTCACCTACTTCGCAGACAAGATCACTCAGATTCAGAGCGACTTTGACGCTGGATTGGGGGCAGTAGGGGGAGAGCGCGAGGTGATGGATGCCCCGTCTGGTCCAGCTTTGTGGGGGGGAGTTTCAGGAAGTGACGCCAGCCAATGTGGCGGATGTCTTGGGGTCTGTGAGAACCGCCTGTTGCAAACTTGATCCATGCCAGTCCTGGTTGGTGAAAGCCTACAGGGGATGGTGCTGGCAAGGGTGGTGAACGCGTCCTTGCAGCAGGGGAGGTTGTTGCCCAGCCTCAAGAGGCTGTGGTGTGCCCCCTGCTGAAGAAACCATCTTTGGACGTGGACCAGTTACCGACCCGTCTCTAACCTTCCCTTTTTAGGGAAGGTTATTGAGCGGGCAGTGGCGATCCAGTTCCAGGGGCATCTAGATAGCATCGGTTTCCTGGACCCTTTTCAATCTGGGTTCTGCCCCGGCTATGGCACTGAGACAGTGTTGGTGGCCTTGGTCGACGATCTCCGCCGGGAGATGGATGCAGGATGTTCAACATTTCTCATCCTGCTAGATCTCTTGGCCGCTTTTGACACCGTGGACCATGGACTGCTGTTGAGACAGCTGCGTGACCTGGAGGGTTTAGATGGGACTGTTTTTGAATTGTTCCGTTCATTCCTCTCGGGGAGAACCCAGCGGGTGGTGTTGGGGGATGAGACATCTTGCCCCCGCGCTTTATCATGCGGCGTTCCGCAGGGTTCCATCCTGTCTCCGTTATTTTTTAATGTATATATGCAGCCCTTGGGGGAGGTCGTGAGAGGGCTCGGGGTGCGATGTCACCAATATGCTGATGATACTCAGCTGTACCTCTTTTTCAACTGACCCAGACCCTGCTGTCTCAATGCTATCCTAATGTTTGGAGGCCGTGGTGGAGTGGATGTGGCAGAGCAGACTGAAGCTCAACCCCTATAAGGCGGAGGTGGTGATGGTGGGGAGAGCGAGGGAGATGTTGGCCCCCCCTGATCGGGGGGGTTTGCCCTCCTATAGCTCTATCCTCCCGATGGCTAGTTAGAGCCCCAGGGAGGTGGCGTTATACTATTCACCTGCATTACTGGTCTAAATCTGCACTGTGGTATTTTCCAAGACCACACTGTCAGGCTGTAGTTGAGCTACTGTACTCGAAGCTGGAGCAAATGCAATAAATGGGGAGAGAGGGCTTGGGTTTTGGTCATCAAGGGGCTCCAGGCTCTACAGGGATCACTGGAGTGGGTTTTGGTTTGTGGTAATTCTGATTGAATTTAGTATTATGTTTTATTGTGTTTTATTTCGTCATGTGTATATTTGTGACGGCCAGCGGCCAAACAATTAAGATTTGTTGGTAGTTCCAGGTAAACTTGCTTAGTTTAATTGCAAGGAGAGCAAGGGGATCTTATAGAGTAAGACTTTATAAGGAGAAATATCAGCAAGCACTTGAATTGAGAGTGACAATTACAAAGATCAAGAGCAGATGTTGAATTCTGGGCTTTAGTTAGAGGCAGAATGAGGACAACAGCTAGCTTTCACCATGCTGTCCATCTGTTTACGCTTTTGTTTTCCAGAGTACCTACACATGTTTGGAACAAGTTCTTTGTTAATTTAATTGTCCAGAAGTTTCTAAGAAATAATACGAACACATTTAGTTAAAGATTATCAAATTCTAGATTTTAGAGTAATAGATTTCATCATTGCCACAGTATTTGTGCTGATGTTACTTTTTGATTTATGAATGTATTAATTTTTACATTCATTCCTTTATATAACACCTCTTTGTCCCGCAACGTGCATGCAATACTCAGTGGAGCAAGTACATTTTAATTAGCTTTCATTTGTTTTACCTTCTTCAAGGGCACGAAGAAGTACTCCCTTTTTCTGATGTGTACAGATCATAAGCCTAGCTAATTACTGCAAGTGTGATTTGTGGTATGCAATTTAATTATCTTGTAACTCTCCCCAAGATAGGCAATATAGAAAGTTTAATGTTCAAGTGCTAAGTGCATATGTAACCAAATTTGTCTCTTGCTATTCAAAATCTCTACAAATGCAGGGTTTGTGGCACAGTGTGGCATGTTCCTGAGTTTTTGTAGTGCTGCTTGATTGGCTCCTTCCCTCAAGTTTTCAGCCAGTTGGTTTGCTTCCAGCAATCCCTGAGTTTTCCCTAACCCAGTTCTCCTCCCTGAGAGCCTTTTCCTCATTTTTTCTTTGGGCATTTTCTTACGAAATGTTATCCCTGGGATAAATGTGGAATACTTTGTGATAATTATCCTGGATGTCATTTACATGATGTAGATGCACTCGAGTGTGGGTGCATGGAACCTAAGTTGTAAGTAAGCACAGCATGCGAGACTACAATGTGTTTACTGCTAACATGGCATGGAAGTTAAGGCGGGAGCCTTTAACTTGCAATTTCCATGCTTTGTAGTGCATGATTGAATTTGCAAGAGCCTTATCTCTTCTTGTAAACCAGAAGTTTTTTGACTATAGAATATCCAAGTTTTTTATTAAATACAAAACACCCCCCTTGCCCTTGCCCCCTTTCCTCCCCCACACCCAGAGCGCCCCCCTGCCCTCACGTCCTTGCCCCCCACACCTAAGGCAATCCCCATCCCTTGCTCCATTGCCTCCCCCATACCTAAGGCAACCCCCTGCCCTTGCTCTCTTGCCCCACCACACCCAAAGCGCCCCCTGCCGTCGCTCCCTTGCCTCCCTTGCTCCCCCACACCCAAAGCACCCCCTGCTACCTTGCCCTCCTGCTCTCACTCCCTTGCTGCCCCACACCCAAAGCGCCCCCTGCCCTTGCTCCCTTGCCCCCCTGCTCTCACTCCCTTGCCTCCCCGACACCCAAAGGACCCCCTGCCGGTGGAGGGCTTGGAGTGTGGAAGCTGTGGGGATTGGAGGGGTGACTTGCCTGTCCAGCTGTATTGCCTCCCTCTCACTGGAGTTCCCTCCCTCCCTTCTAATCAGGTATATAACCAGGACTTGGTACCCTTTGGGCGCCAGCCGAAGGGCGACACCAAAGGGTGTCACCCATTGGTCAGGCCGTTCGTGGGGACGCGTGGGCGTTGGTGCCCTCCCCCCCTTTGCGTTTGGACAGACAAGTGGCACACCTGCGAAGACTGTGAGCGGGGAAAACGGGCTGGTGGGGACGCCAGGAGCCGTTGCGGAGACCACTCTAGCAAGTAAGGTCAGCGGACGAGGAGGCAATGGCTGCGATCGTGGCGTATCCAGTGACTTTGGACGAACTGGAAGGGGTGGAGCAACTGTAGGGGATTCCCTCCCAGAGACCATATATTCCAGCACACCCGGCTGCTGCACCGGATGCGGCAGGGGAGCTTGACCCCTGGGCAGACGACAGCAGCCCCTTATCTAGTTTGGAACTACCTATCTATGGACTAATTTCAAGGACCCTGTCTACCTGTTACCATGGAGCTAAGGTCACACGGGCATCGTGCTCACCTTTCACTGGCCGCAGAGATTGCAGAAGCTGAGAAGGGAGGGCTAGTGAGGAAAGCTTCTGCCTCCATGCAATCAAAAACGACTCAGTATTTTCTCCCTCCGTGTTCATCTGGGGCAGATTTGGATGTGCCACCCAATCCCTCTCTTTCCCAATTGGGAGCCACTTTACCCCACTCCCCTCCTCAATCATCAGAGTTTCCTTGCAGGTTGGCCGACCTTGGGCAGCAACTTGCTGCGCTTTCTTTAAGATTTGATGATTTTCTGGTCAGGCAAGAGATTGACCTGGACACCAAATTAAAAGAGTTAGAGGACAGGTTGACTTATTCTAATGAACTCCTCTTCTCTTCCCTCTGGTGGGGAGACGGGGGTATCATAAGGCAACCCAGACGAATAGTGTGCTTCTCCCAGATGATAAGACTTGTCAAATGAAGGGTATACCCCTCTCTCCTGTTGGACAGGAAGCCTTTTTCCCAGCTATTGAGGCCATCTGGTTCTCATTGTTTGGGGGAGGGGCGGGACCTCCTTAGTTTGGATGCCGCACGGCAGGCCCAGTCTCCCATTCCAACCTCCCTCTCATGCAATGACCATCCTGGCCCCTTTACTGACGGTATCCTTGGGCCACGTGGGTGGTACAGCAAATTATTCTCCCTCTCGAGATGTGTGTTCCTGCCTCGGTAGAGGGGTTAGGGAGTACCTCACTCCTATAACCTGATAGTAATAACCACCTAGCCCATTCTGCCTCGCTCCCGTGTAGCCACCGGACACCTGTGAGCGATGGGCCCCAGCCATTATTTTTCATATTATTTATTTATTTATTTAGTAAATTTATACCCCGCCCCTCCTGCAACGCAGCTCAGGGCGGCTTCCAACAGTAAAACCATAAAATACAATAAAATACAAAATGCTTAAAACCTTAAATATTAAATATAAATATAGCTCAACAGGGCTAGAACAAAAACCAAACACAAATGGGTAGGGGACTAAACACCCCCCTCCCCACCCTCCCTCCCAAAGGCCTGGGCAAACAGCCAGGTCTTACAGTTCCGCCGAAATGTTAAAAGGCTTGGGGCCAGGCGAGCTTCCTCCGGAAGGGAGTTCCACAGCCGCGGTCCCACCACCGAGAATGCCCTCTCCATCGTGGCCCCCCGTTTAACACGGGGGACCTCCAGGAGGGCACCCCCGGCAGACCGCAGGAGCCGCTCTGGGGCGCGAAGGGCGAGGCGGTCCCTAAGGTATGAGGGGCCGAGACCGTGTAGGGCTTTATAGATCATCACTAGGACCTTGAACTTGGCCCGGCACACTATCGGCAGCCAGTGCAGAGCTCGGAGCACAGGTGTAATGTGCTCCCGGCGACCCGTCCCCGTAAGAAGACGAGCCGCCGCATTCTGCACCAGCTGCAGCCTCCGAGCCAAGAACAAGGGAAGCCCCACGTAGAGCGCATTGCAGTAGTCGAGCCTCGAGGTGACAAAGGCATGGATGAGGGAGGCCAGGTCCGGGCCAGAGACATACGGACGCAGCCTACGCACAAAATAAAGCTGACGGAAGGCAGCCTTAGAGACTGCCTCCACCTGCCGCTCCAGACGCAGGTCTGCGTCCAATACTACCCCCAGACTCCGAACCTGCTGAGCTACAGGAGGGCAAACCCCCCCAACTATTAAGATTAGGAGGAGATATCGGTTCCTGAGGTGAGCAGGGTTGGATTTGGCCTGTCATAGATTATATTCACTCGGTTATGGGTGTCCTAATCACCTTCTCCCAGATTTTAGATGTGGCACCCCTTTTGAATAGAGGCCGTTTCTATAGATGGGAAATTACCTTTAACAATGGATCAGTTGCAGAGGATTTATGGTTAAGGCGGAGACAGCTAAAAGCCACAAATATTTTTATTGCTAGAGTTGAAAACACTCTAGCCTGTGCCCTCTGCCACTCTTCTATCCTAAGGGGCGGTCCCCCTATCCCTTCGAGTTTTTCCCCCAAGGACGACCTGACCCCTGATAGAGTTTTGGAATGGAACACACTGGATATGTCTCACACTAAGACGGAGGTTATGTTGGTGGGGAGAGCGAGGGAGGCAGTGGCCCCCCTGATTGGGGGGGTTTGCTTTCCTATAGCTCAGTAGGTCCGGATTCTGGGGGTGATATTGGATGCGGATCTCTGCCTAGAGCGGCAGGTGGAGGCAGTCACGAAGGCTGCCTTCCGCCAGTTGCATCTGGTGCATAGGCTGCGTCCGTGCGTCTCCGGTCCGGACCTGGCCTCCCTCATCCATGCCTTCGTCACCTCGAGGCTGGACTACTGCTACGTGGGGCTTCCCTTGTTCCTGGTTCGGAGGCTTCAGCTAGTGCAGAATGCAGCGGCCTGGCTCCTTTTGGGGACGGGTCGTAGGGAGCACATAACACCTGTGCTCCGGACTCTGCACTGGTTGCCAATAGCATGCCGAGCCAGGTTCAAGGTTTTGGTGTTGAACTATAAGGCCCTTCATGGTCTGGGCCCCTCGTACCTCAGGGACCACCTCGCCCTTCGCCCCCTAGAGCGGCTCCTTCGGTCTGCCGGGGGTGCCTTTTTGGAGGTCACCGCATTAAGCAGGGGGCCACAATGAAGAGGGCATTCTCGGTGGCCGGACTGCGCCTTTGGACTGCGCCGGAGGAAGCTCGCCTGGCCCCAAGCCTTTAGACATTCTGGCGAAGTTGTAAAACCTGGCTGTTCGCCAAGGCCTTTGGGGAGGGGGGGTTAGAGGGTTTTATCTCCCTTACCCTGTTTGTTGTCTTATTGTGATTCCCGGCCCTGTTTTAATACTTGAATATTTGTATTTTGGAATGTTTTAACTGTTTTTAGATATATTTTATATATGTGATTTTTTTATTGTAAGTCGCCCTGAGCTGTTTTAGGAGGGGCGGGTTAGAAATCTGCTAAATAAATAAATAAATAAATAAATATGACAGTATATTCTCAGAGTTCGTCCTGCCCAAATTCTGGTTCCTGTAGTATAGGGAGGGCTCCCTTCTCTTTACCATCCTGTTCTGTTCCTTTGTAAAGACTGTATTCCCCGTCCAGTCCATCCCCAAGAGTACGGGATGTTATTTTTCTGAAGGGGATCAACCACTTCAGCAAACTACCCCGGCTGCTCCCTCGGGCGAAGAGGTGCCAGTTTGTGAGTTCTCTATCCCTTCAGAGGTTGAGGGCCCCCCCAGCCGGTATCTCACTGTATCATCTCGGTCCCTTCCTGACTACCCTCTTTTTAGGGTTCCTCCATGCGTTGCATTTCTTGGAATATAGAGGGCCTCAGATCAAGACTTATGGATCAAGACTGGGTTGATTTTATTTCTCAATATGAGATTATTTGTCTCCAGGAGACGTGGTTATCTGAGGAAGCTTCTGACTTATTTAGTCTAGATGGCTACCAGTCCTATGTCCTCCCAGGGCTGAAGATACCCAGGAAAGGCCGTTGCTCTGGCGGTTTACTTACACTGGTGGCTAATAGAATATATCCATCCATTACTCAGATACTGATTGATCTTGCGAACTGCTTAGTCCTACAGATTAGAGCCCCCAGATGTGTGGATCTTATGATTGTCAATATGTACGTCCCTCCAGACACGTCTGTTTATTATGTTGGTTCCTTCTGGGAGCAATTTTCTCAAGCTCTAGACTCACTGGCTCAAGATTTCCCCCAATTTGCTTTGATTATATTGGGGGATTTCAACGCAAGGACGACAATTTCCAACAGGACAATATCGATACGCATCTCCAATCCTATCTTCATATTCCTTCACGAGGGTCTTTTGACCTGTTTATTAACTCTCATGGGAGAAAGCTTTTACAGCTTCTGTTAGATCAGGGCCTTTTGATAGTCAATGGCAGATCTCTGTCTGATCAACTTGGTCAATACACCTTTGATTCAAATTCAGGCTCAAGTGTTATTGATTATGTCCTCATTTCCCCACCCCATTTCCCCATTGTCAAAGACTTCAAGGCTTGGTCTAGACCGGAGGGGAATCATATGCGGTGTGTTCCGGTGAAGTGATTGTTTGCAGTGTCTTTACAGATCGCTCAATTTCTTTATGCCCCAGGAATGCTGTCCCTCCGTAACTCACTTCATGAGGCGGATGAGTACTTTCCGGTCCTCCCCCTTATGGATTCTATTCTAGATCAATTATTTCCACTTATTACCAGGAAAGTGTCCTTGACGCCAGCCAGTTGGCATACTAATAAGTCCTCCTAGTACGATCAGGATTGTAGAGCTGATAAGGCTGCCCTTATTAATGCCAGGAGAAAGTGGACCAGGTACCACCTATCCCCCGATTGGGAGACATATCTAGATAAAAGAAGGGAGTATTTTGCCTTGCTTTGCACCAAGAAGTCAACTAAGTCTGCCCAACTTTGGGCAGAGATTCAGGTAACTGCTAAAACTCAGGATGCGCATAAATTCTGGAGGTTCCTGAATGCTACGCAATATAAACCCAAAGGCTCAGGATCAGGGCTTATTAGTGACAAAGTCTGGATCTCTTTCTATAAGGACTTATACTGTGACTCTTGCCCTGCGATAACCCATTAGACTCAGCATTTGTTACAGGAGCAAGGGCAGGGGGCCTACCCCTCCCAAGCTTCCCCAATAATTAGAGAGACTCAGGTTTGTGAGATTATTGGCAGATTACGCTTGGGCAAAGCCCCGGGAATAGACTCTTTTCCGCCTGAGCTGTTTAAGGATAACTCAGGATGGTGGATTACAGTTTTAGCTAAGTTTTTTACAGCTCTCAACACTACACGTCGATTCCCTTCTGTTTGGGCCATTATTATTCCTATTTTTAAAAAAGGAAATCCTGCTCAACCCACTTGCTATAGACCGATCAGTCTTCTCCTGGTCCTTAGCAAGCTCTATGCTCATGTGATTCTTACCTCTCTTGAAAACTGGGTAACGACCTGCTCTCTGTTAGCGGAGGAGCAGGCCAGGTTTAGAAAAGGACGATCAACATCAGATAATTGTTTCATCTTGGCTCATCTGATCGATAAATATGTTCGAATCAGGCGAACCAAGTTATTTGTAGAATTTATTGACCTCACTAAGGCCTTTGATTCGGTGCCCAGGAAGTTGTTGTGGATTAAGCTAGTTAATATGGGGATAGACCAGCCCTATTACAATTAATAATCTATATGCATGAGGACACCAGGGTGGTTGTTATAGTAGGCTCCCATGGACGAACTACTGAGACTTTCTCACTGCAGCCGGGTGTTAGGCAGGGTTGCCTCCTGGCACCGCTACTTTTCAATTTATTTATCAATGACCTGGTCCATCAGGTCGGGTGCGATCATGCTACTCCGCCTAAGATTCGCTCGAGGCACGTATTGGTGCTGCTCTATGCAGACAATGTGGTATTTTTATCGCAATCGAAGATGGGCATACAACAGTGTTCAAATGCTCTCAATTCATGTTGTATTTCCAACCATATGGCAGCCAATTCTTCCAAATCTAAGATCATGTGCTTCGGTACATCCTGTTCAAATTACGTATGGAAGTTTGGCACCCAGGTATTATCCCAGGTTTCTCATTTTTCTTATTTGGGGATTATATTTTCAGTTTTGCGATCTTGGAGGGCGAATTATGACAGTTGGGCTGCCAAAGCCTATCAACCTATTACTGGAATATTGAAACTTCATAGCTCTGTTCCCGCTTCCTCAATAGATCTGCTTGTGGAGGTCTGTCGAGCCACGGTACTCCCTCAATTATTATATGGCACTGAGCTCTCGTTTTATGATTATCTCCCCAAGTCTGAATTGCCGCAAAATAAGTTCTTGAGGAGCATTCTTCAAGCTCCAAGGGCTACACCTCTCCCTATGCTCAGACTGGAAACAGGATTCCAGTCAGTTCATTCTCAATATAATATTTGTGCCCTGAGATATTGGCGTAGAATAATTGCAGGGGAAGACCTCTACCCGGGCAGTTCAGTGCTACCTAGAACAAACCAAGAACTTGGTTGCGAACCTTCCCTCCTCCTCGGCTTATACTGACTTTGGGGGAAGCACTGTTAGTGGGCTAGAGCTTAAAAGGCAAGTTAACGAATTGGCCATGAGGCATGATTTACAAGCAATAGCCAATTCTAGGGTGGCCCCTCTATATGCCCAGTTTAAAACCACTTGTACTCATCCCAACCTTAGGAGATTGATATCTCTCTTCCACTTTAATTTGTTGGAAACTGTGGTTGTAAGAGGGAGAAGAACTCAGACCCCCTATTATGAAAGAATTTGTAACTGTTCTATGCAGGAGGTTGAAACAGTCCAGCATGTTCTGTTTTGCTGTCCCTTTTATAAAGATCTTAGGACTGTTTGGATCGATCCTATTTTCCAGAATTCCCCTCTTTCCTTGGAGGGATGGATGAGAATTCTCTTAGAGGCAACAGATGTGAACAACACGAAGGCGGTTGCTTGTTTTTTAAAAAGTGTGGAAAGATTGTGGAAAGCTTTAGTGCTATAAATCGGCACCTCAATGTTAAACTTGTAAAAGACCGACCTGTATATCATTTGTGGTCTTCCTATTTTAGTTGAAGAGGTCTATTACAAGTAGTGGTTGGCTGCTTTTAGATTCAAGAAATGTAATACTTAGTTTATATTGTGTATTTTATTTTTATGTTTTGTTGGGATAATTGTGTTGTAATAACAAATTGCTGGATACAATAAACTATACTTAAACGACCCCCTGCCCTCGCTCCCTTGCCCCCACACCCAAAGCACACCCCGCCCTTGGTCCCTTGCCCCCCTACACCCAAGGCCCCCCCTGCCCTGGGTCCCTTGCCCCACTGCCCTCACTCCCTTGCCTCCCACACCCAAAGTGCCCACCCCAGCTCCCCAACACAAAGTGCCTTGCCCTTTCTTCCATATCCCCTTTCCTCAATCCCTTGCCTCCCCCACACCCAAAGCACAACCTTGCTCTCTTGCCCCCACACCCAAAGCGCCGCCTGCCCTCGCTTCCTTGCCCCCCACACCCCTTGCCTCCTCCACACACAAAGCACACCCCCTGCCCACCCACCCAAAGCGCCTCCCCACCCTCGCTCCCTTGCCCCCCATGCCCTTGCTTGTTGGTGCTGCAAAACCCCCAGGTACAATTGCCCCAAGCCATGCTCAAGGAAGGAAAAGACAGGAGAAGAGGCGGCAAGCAGCGTTCCTCTTCAAAGCAGCCCCGCCCCTCTCCATAGGCTAACATGGGGTTTTTCACAACCCCATAACTTTAAAACTACTTATATTTACAAATAAAACCCCAAAGGCACCCCCTGGCAACCTCCTTTATTTTTCTAAAAGGCGAATTCCTCCTCTCCACCAACACTCAACCCCTCTACCCTGCCCAGATCGAGACAGTCTGACTAAATTAAAAATCAGGCTTGAAAGTGCGGTTTCCAAACTATATCTCAGCTTTCTTCCAAAGGAATCAGCTGACATTTTCACAGCACAAACCATTTATCCCAGTGATACTTCACAACAAATTTCAGAGTCCTAACTTTGATCATGCCTACTGTAGAACAAATAGATTGCTGGGGCTTTATAATGTAGCGTGCAACACAGCTTAACTATTAGAGCGCACCCGCGTTCTAATAAGTAAAAAGACTGCCTAAATTAATCCAGGATTTCCTAGAGTGTTCATATGAAATTTATCCTCATGATGGGGGTACCCAACTGTAATGTGAACCCTGTAAGGCAGGGTAATCTTATTCCAGGCCTAATTCACCCAGGCTAAAGTGCTGCAAGTTTCTTTATCATAAGAACACATCCTTAGCTTGCACATATACCCCTTATGTTCCCTCTTGGACTACAGTTTTTAGCATGTTCTTGTCCCCTGAGGAAATGCTATTATTTAGGTATTGTGCACGTTATTATAGATTTATGACACTGGAGCTCTTTTACACAAGCGTCGAAGGTTATTTATATGTTGCATTAAAAATGAAATAATCTAAATCTTTTTATCTGTTTAAATGATTTATGCAATCATAAACTCATGAAAGCATATTACTTTATGCAGATGATATGGTCTTATTATCATCTACAGAAATTGGCATGAGAAGATTATTAACATCTTTGGGAACATTTTGTATGGAAAATCTTTTATAAATTAATTATGAAAAATCTAAAGTTAATGATTTTTGCCAAGAGATGGGAGAATAAAACATGGAATTTGGACTCTGTTCCATTGGAACAGGTTAAAACCTACAGGTATTTGGGCCTGATGTTTTCATACACTGGTTCTTGGATGGAATGCTACAATTCTCTTAGGATGAAACTTGCCCAATCAATTTATGAGGTTTTAAAGTTTTGGCGGACAGCTGGTGGCAGGCTTTTTCAGTCAGTCTTGAAACTCTTGGAGTTTAAGTTACTCCCTCAAGCACTTTTTGGGGCTGAGATCTCGGGGTTTTCAGTCAAGTCTGAGTTAGAAATATTTCAAAATTGACTAATTAGAACTATACTAGGGGTGCCACCCTGCACACCCATGTGCATGCTTAGAGCAGAAACTGGGGTTCTGCCAGTTGAAATGAGGGCTGTATTGTGGTCAGTTTTATACTGGTCACGGATTATGGCAATGCCCAGCGGAAGGTTGCCAAAGTTATGCTGTTCCAAAATGGTATTTTCAGACCATAAATTTTTTGGGAAGGAGAATATGTTTCAGTTGGTAAATGGAATAATTTTTTCTTTGTCCTTCCTTGATGAATTTCCAAGAGCAAAAGTAAATGAGCTTATTTTTGTAAGACTCACAGATGTCTATAGGCAGAAAGATCTAGAGGCTATTAAATTGGTAAAGTCAGCACTTGGGTACAGATTAATAAAAACATAAAACCAGATGGAGTATTACGTAGGGCTCCTTACAAATTTTACGTTATGAAAAGCCCTTACGCTTCTCCGTTTTCAACATGCCCACAACAGTTCTTGAGGGTAGATATAACAACGTCCCTCATGACTTATGTTTTTCATATGTGGCATTAAGGACCCTGAGGATCTCTACCACTATTTATTTAAGTCCCCACTATAATTAAATCTGAGAGTAAAATTGCTACAGCTCTTATTACGTGGTAGATCTTCTTGGGATGATCAACATAAATTGCTTTATTTATTAGCTAATCCAAATGATAGCATAGTAAGAAAAGTGGCAAATCTTGCCCATGGGTTAATGGTACATTGATGCAGGAATGATGATAAACTTTAGGATTAAAACCTTAAGATATATTATTGCAGGTGGTTTTAATTTGATTTTTAGTTTATGTATATAAAAAATGTCCAGCACATATAACTCGGGACAATGTTGCTAAAGCTGCAGGAGTCAAGTGTCGCCAGCTCAAGCCCTGTGAAGGGCAAGGCTATTTTAAATGTTTGGGTTTTTTTGTAAAAATGTCCAGAGTTAAAAACTGCTGGAAGTGTATATTTACAGGTTATTGATTTGTACATTATATTGACAAATGTTTTAAATGGATTTCCTGTGATAATCGTGAATTGTACATGTGACGATATATTGCAAAGACCAAATGGTCAAGTCAATAAAGTAATTGATTGATAAACTCATGTAAACTTGAAATGCTAATATAAATTGTCAATATTTTTAACCCGTAAACGATACTAAATTGTTTTAGGATTGAAAATCTGTGTGGTGATATTTTTATGCAGTTAGCCCTCCAGTATGGTTGTTAATTAGATTTCATGGTTGGATAGTGGAAAGGATTAAGTGTATTCAGGGTCCTGGTAGAGATACTTAACTGATTTTAACCATGTGTAATCAGACACTTTATTTGGTCTCTTTGTATTTTATTCAACACACCTGTAGATTCATTTAAACCTCACAGGAAATCAAATAAGTGAGCTGTGAGCATTCCTATGGAAATATGTTTCCACATGAGCAAAGAAATATTACTTAATAGCTGACGAAAATTATACACAATTTGAAAATTTCCATCTCTTGTGTTTCTCTTTTCAGTGAGTGACAGTTGTTTCAGGAACCTTGCTGAAGATCGCAGTGGAATTAACCTTAAGGACCTGGTCCAAGATCCTTCTTTGTGAGTATCCGACTACTAAAAAATATAAATAATCCTGTTTAGATATTCATTCTGTGTGTAGCTGTATCTGGGTACAGTTAGATATGGTGAAGCATTCTTTGCTTTAGTAGTATTCTCTGTGCTAACTACCGAGTGTAATACAGACAGATGCAACTAGACTCCTACTGTGCCTTTCTTAGAGGAGGTAGAGGATGGTGTCATTGCTCGTGATTTCATTCCCAAGGAACCAAGAGTTAATGTAACACTTTGTTGGTATAGGAACAGATATCATTGAGAGAAGATTTGGAGTAATGTTCTTGCTAAAAAGAGAGACTTATACCCATGTCCTTTCTCCTCTTTTGTAATAGGCACAGTGCAGTAGTACATAGCTAGACTTTAATTCATGACATCAGTTTTTCTCTTTGTTTTTAAAATTCATTTTAGGAGTTTTTTCCAACCCTCTCCAATATTTCTATTTGATTTTACTTTCTCACAACTGTTTTAAACCTCTTATTTCTTTCCAGTTATTTTTGGTGCTGAACTTATTTTTTAGCAACTTCACTTCAAGTTGGAACAAAAGTTCAATTAACATTCCCTCTTTAACTTATAAAACTGACACCAACATCATGATGCCAAATAAACATGCAAGTGTTTTTCCTAGACTATGTGGTGAGCTAAAATGTATGCCTAGAAAATGAAGGTGGTTTTCCCCAGTAACAGGAGCAATACTTACGCTCTGCAGATTTAGATAGCCACTTGGGCTGAATCGTGATTCTCGAATTCTCGCTTTTTTTGGCACGGAAAACAGCAAAACACAAACCTTTTTGCTAGAATCCTCTTGTATATGAGATTTTGCTCCAATAATTATAAATGATAGCATATCTGCACTGATATTACTTTCTTATTCAGTTCCAGTGGGTGTGTATTGTTGCCACTGTAGTGTTTAATAATCCCCAAGGAAAATAAAACTTTTATTTCCTTGTCTGAGATTCATGGCATCCTGCTCATCAAAGCCATTCTTGCTGGACATGTTGTTGTTGTGAATGACAGGTTCAGCAGCTTTTTGTCAATGTTCTTGAACTTCTGACATTTACACAAGTATGTGCTGGATAGTCCAGCAGCAAGAGAGGAACACTTCCCTGATCGACAATTCACATGCTTGCAGGCACAATGTACTACCTCAGCACACTCCATTGTGCTGGACTTCTTGCAGTGGCAAGCTCCCTTGTTTCTCAAATGTCATCCATGGCTGATGGGAAGATGAATGCATCTTTTTAACAAAAGGGAGCCTTGTTATAGCAGCCTGTTAATTTGCCTGACTGCTGTATTGGTGGCATTTTCTGCTCAGGTAGTGAGGCAGTGATAGTAGGCAGGACACCTTGCATTGGATTTCGGCAGTGCTGTAAAAATATATGAATTATACACTAAACAGGCTTTGCAATTTTCTGGTAAATATGTTGTGGGGAAAAAATTCTCCTGACTACCTCTGTCCTCCCACTGCCTGGCTTTCTGGGGACAAAACTGACCTCTTGGCATCACCCCTAGAAGGTCATTACCTTACTCAAGTTGTCAATCTTGTCAAATGGATGGGCCAGTCTTGTCTGTGTCAGCTTAAGCTGTTGAAGGGGTACTTGAGGCCCTGTTGCTTCCCTTTCATTCCTCCAGGGAGATGCAGCGGGGAGGAAGTGGCTGAGCCCTTGCTACTGCCAAGTCCAAGCTCTGCTCCTGCTGGCAGTCTGATTCAAGCCTAAGTGGAGAAAGCAGGAATAATTTCAGTGTCTAAATGGGGCCCTGGGAGCAGTAGATTTTATTCTTAAGGGATAGAAGCAAAGTAGTTCAGATGATACCTTTAATTGAACCAACTTCTGTTGCTAGGAGTATGCAAACAAAGTTCTGAATCACATAGGGCTCTTTTTTAAGGCTGGTAATGAGTCAGGAGTTAAGGGAAGTAGAGAATACTGGTTTGGGGTTTTCACAATTTATTTATTTTTTAGTCATCTACATGATGGGTGCTTTTTCCTTTTAAAAATTGTTAGCCATGCATGTTTTGGGGTGTTCTCCCTCTTTGAGAATATATGAAATTTGTATAATAATGGAAATCACTGAAATTGTGCAAATTACACACATTTCTGTCTGTCCTTCCATGTCCCACTGTGTCCCTGCGGTTGGCTGGGAGTGTCCTTTTGCATGCTCCGTCTGCTACTCTTGTTCAAAGGACAGGGGTGCATGGGAGGGCGCTCTTGGTTGCTACCCCAGTTTTATGAAACTCCCTTTTCCCAGAGGTTCATGTGAACCCAAGCCTGAACATCTTCTGGAGGTGGTGTAAGACTATTGTTTAGAAAGCATTTGGTGGGTTGGTTAGTTGGTTGGGAGGTTGTGGGTGGGAGTTGGGGTGGAGGGTTTGGGGAGAATAGAGGGGCTGGGGTGGCATTGGGGAAGGGTGGGGGGGAAAGGCTGGTGGTGGGGTTGAGGGGGTTTTGTACTATTTTATATGTTGGTTTTGTAAGTCTCCCTGAAACAATTGGGAAGGTTGTTTACAGTAAACTTGCAGAATTACATTTTTCTGCTTGAATAATGTATTAATTTTTGCACAGTGAACACGGGTGTAGGGTAGTACTGAAACTTGGTCCTTGATTTTTCCCTGGGAAACACCAAGTACTGGTGCATTCGGCCTTGATTTTTCTGAGTTCCAAAGTTCCAAGGAAGGGCCCCGGAACACTGGAACTCAGCCAAACCATGACTAAGTGCAGAAAGGGGGAGGGGGGGCAGAGGGCAGGTAAGCAGGGGCTGGAGGCCAGCGCTAGGCCCCTGATCCCCCTTCCCTAGCTCTTGCTGGCCGGGGAGGGAATAGGCCAGCGGGGGCCCGGGAAGGCAGGTGAGGGCCTAGTGAAGGGCTAGCAGGGGATCAGAGGTGGACTGCTTAGGGTGGATGGGGGCCTAGCAGGGGGATCAGGGGTGGTTGCTTACCTTCCGGAGGGGGTCCTGTGCAATGTGTGGCCTCTTTTCAGCTTGTAAGTTTTAAAGTAAAAAAACCAACAAAAAATCCACTGGCAGCCAGCACACCAGTGCCATCTTTGAGAAGGGCCACTCGGGCCCTTTCTGATCATGCTCGGGTTTGTTTGTTTTTTAAAATTGCAAACTTACAAGCTGGGAAGAGGCCATGCATCACACAGGACCCCATCTGGAAGGTAAGCAACACACCCTGACCCCCCTTCTAGGCCACTCACTTCCCCTTAAGCACCCCACCCCTAACCACCCCCTGTCATCTCCCTACATTGGACACTTGCCCGAGTATTCTTCGAGGGGGAGCCCAAACACTCGGGACCACTCCTTGGACCCTCAGAAAATATGTGCGATTTTCTTTTCCTTTTATTTGTAACAGCCCTAGTCCAGGGACATACAGATGATGCTCAGATTTTTTAAGTACGAGGGATGTTAAGTTTTGCATTGTGAAGTCTTTTCAAAGATGTGTGAAAGCATCAATCAATTCTTCACTCTTCAGAAGCCATGGCAAATGTCTTTTTTCCTTCTCGTAGAAGGCAGTTGTAGAATCTTTCTATGACTAGGTGGAGTCCAAAAAGGAGAGGTACATATCCTTGAACCTAGAACTGAAATGACTTCCTGCAGTCTACATAATTGACTATCATTCCTGTGCTTGCAGCATCCCATACAAATGACCCCTTATGCATATTGAGGAAAATAATAGCTTCCACTGTGTTCCACAATGCGGGCATCGCCAAAAGGGCCCCGCAGCACTGAGAGCCTGCAGCAGGAAGCTTATGGAAGAGCTCCCTAATAGCAGTGACTGGGATGGAGGACTAGCGAGAATGGAGGCTCTGTCTGTGAGAAGAGAAGAAGCTGAGAGACTCTGGTTCGCTGGTTATGTATGTCACTGCTACATTCGGGGGGAGGAGTGGGAGCCCGTTTTGAGGAGGATGTAGGCTGTAGTTGGACCCTCTTGCAGTCATGAACCTGTTCCAAAGTACAGATGGGGGTCATGACCCCCAGGAACAACAGCTTCTCAGCGGAAGCTTCAAGGTAGTTATCCGCCAGGAAACCAGAAAAAGGTAACTGAAAAGACAGAAGCACATTGTCAGATCATGTGCTATGCAAGGAAAAGTCCAAGCTAGCTGTTGGAAGCCAGGTCCCCCACTTTTCAATCACCAGAGTAGTGTTAAGGGAATAGAGTAGGCCATTGGATGCGATATTTGTATGGATAAAAATAAATGATCTAGGTTTTTAAGTTCAACAAAGTTTGATATAAAAATGATCAACAACATCATATAGGTATTGGTTAGGATCATAGCATTGGAAGGTACCTCATAGCTCATCTAGTCCAACCCCCTTCTCAATGCAGGAAATCTGCAGGAATAGCATTCCCAAAAGATGGCTGGCTATCATGTCTCCCTTAGGCTAAACATACCCACCTCCTTCAACCTTTCCCCATTGGACTTAGTTTCCAGACCCCTGACCATCTTTGTCGCCCTCCTCTAAACACATTCCAGTTTGTCGATGTCCTCCTTAAAGTGCGGTGCTCAGAACTGGACACAGTAATCCCAGATTAGGTCTGACCAGTGAAGAATAGAGTAGAACTATTACTTCTTGTAACTTGGAAACGATGCTTCTGTTAATGCAGCCTAAAATTGCATTAGCCTTTTTTGCGGCTGCATCACACTGCTGACTCACGTTCAGTTTTTGATCAACTACAGTCCCCAGATCCTTTTCACGTGTATTGCTGCCAAGCCAGGTATCCCCCATCTTGCATTTTTACATTTGATTTCTCTTACCTAAATGCAGAACTTTATTTCTGTTGATCTTCATTTTGTTAGTTTCAGCATAGTTTTCCAAATTATCAAGATCATTTTGAATTTTATTTCTGTCATCTAATGTGTTAACTATCCCTCCCAGTTTTGTGACATCAGAAGATTTAATAAGCCTTCCCTCTGCTCCCTCATCCAAGTTATTAATAGAGATGTTGAACAAGTACCGGGCCCAGAAAAGAGCCCTTTGGCACCCTATTCAACGTCTCCCTCCAGATTGATGAGGAGCCGCTGATGATCACTCTGAGTATGGTTCTTTAACCACCTGTAAGTCCACCTAACGGTATTATCATCTAGCCTACATTTTACTCGCTTGTCAACAAGGCTATCATGGGAGGCTTTGTCAAATTCGTTGCTGAAATCAAGATACATTACGTCCCCGGTGTTTCCATGATCCACTAAACTAGTAACTCAACCAAAAAAGGAGATAAGATTATTCTGGCATGACTTATTGTAATTACATCTGGAATGAGACAATGACATATAATTGGGTTTTGAATGGCCACACACTCTAATCAAAATGAATTAGGCTGGTGGGCTAATTGCCCTAGGCAATTTGGGTCCAGTACATGAACTCAGTAACTACCAGGGGTCTGGCCTGGATGTGCCATCCAGTATCAGTATTGTTCCAGGCCTGCTAGTTGTGGCCGACAGGGACAGTATCCTTTACGAACAGGAGTAAGAAGTCAGGTGCCTGAAAAGTTGAGGACAATACAATGAAATCCACAGCGCAGTGCGCAGCAGCAGTCAACAAAGTAAATAAGAATGTTAGGAATTATTCGGAAGGTGATAGAGAATAAAACTGAGGATGTCATAATGCCTCTATACAAATCAGTGGTGCGACCACAGCTCAAATACTGCGTGCAGTTCTGGTTGCCCCATCTCAAAAAAGACATAGCTGAACTAGAAAAGGTACAGAGAAGGGCAACAAAAATGATCTAGGGCATGGAAGGGCTCCAGTATGAGGAGAGGCTTGGTAGGCTGGGGCTCTTCAACTTAGAGAAGAGACGACTGAGAGGAGATATGATAGCGGTCTATAAAATCATGAGTGGTGTGGAACTAATAAACAAGAACAGTTATTTACCTTCACAGCTAGTACTAGAACTAGGAGACACTCCATGAAACCCATGGGTGGCAAGTTTAAAACAAATATAAGAAAATATTTTTTCACTCAGCGTATAATTGGGTTGTAGAATCTACTACCAGAGGCTGTGGTACTATAGCTGAGTTTAAAAGAAGTTTGGACAAGTTTCTGGAAGATAGGTCCATTAGCAACTATTAGCAGCTATTAGCAAGACAGTTTCTTTTATTTGTCTTAAACTTGCCACCCATGGGTTTCATGGAGTGTCCCCTAGTTCTAGTACTAGCTGAGAAGGTAAATAACTGTTCTTGTTTATTAGTTCCACACCACTCATGATTTTCTAGACCTCTATCATATCTCCTCTGTCGTCTCTTCTCCAAACTGAAGAGCCCCAACCTACCAAGCCTCTCCTCATACAGGAGTCCTTCCATGCCCTTGATCATTTTTGTTGATCATGACGGGAACTGGGGGAAAACAACAGGGAATGGATCCCCCATTGTGACCTGTTGGATGTTTCTCCCAAGCCACCGTGATTGGCCACTGTCGGAGACAGGATGCTGGGCTAGATGGACCATTAGTCTGAGCCAGTATGGCACTTTTATGTTCTTATGACCATGCCTATCCTTAACTGCTTTGTGAGACACCCCTCCCAGGGCTGTGGACCTAGCACTTGCCATGCCCTGCTTTTCCATCAGGTGTCGCCTCCCCATCTCTTATGGAGAAGACTCCAATTAACATTACATTCTATCTAACAACATGCTGACAGTACTGGACCCCTGCCACTCAGGGCCTGCCGCTAACCAACCGGACAGATCCGACCCCCACCCAAGAAGCCTAACTTACAGCAACTCTAGTGACTTTGCTTTAAGAGACGCGAGGTAACACTTGTTGCCTTTGGGCGACAAGTGCACGCCGTCAGAGTGATAATGCTCTTGCCTCCTAGGGTGATCTTGGGATGTTTTATGTGGTGCCCCCCCCTGTGCACTAATCCATTTTCCTAACTCCCTATTGCTGTTCTTCCTGGTGTTGTCAACTTTCCTAGGATGCAATACCTTATCCCAACCCATGCGAGCCACAAGATCAGTCCATACCAGATGGGCAGATGGGAAGAGCTTGACTACTTCCCGGAGGTCGGTCTTGATTTTGATGACCAACCTAACCCCATTTGTATTGGGGATATCATTCTCACTCAGATGGATTACAGTGACATTAGATGGGGGGGCAAGCTGCCGCGCTGATAGTAGGCAGCAACTGATGCCATCGCATACCGCTGCAGCCCTTCCACTGAATCGTTGCTCTTGCAGACAGACCTATTTGCATCCCTCAGGGCATTTATCCTGCCACCTTGCCAGCCCAGTACACCAGGCTGTGGCCAATAATCCAGACAAACCGCTTGCGGCGGGCGAGGGGGTGCCAACCAAACATAAATGCATAAAGATAGTAAAGGTTAATGGAAAGGCTCGTGCACGTATGCTCAAAATGCACCAGACCACCCCACTGTCCTGACATCCTGTTCTGACAAGCCTTCTGCCTCTGCAAATGTGGTGGCTCCTGTTCTAAACGAGCATGACCCAAAGTCAGCAGGAGGCAGGCCAATGTGACTCAAGGTCCTCCTGAGCACTGCGATGAATTGGTACCACATTAGGTAAATCCTTCCCTCATGCCTAACATCTCGGGTAACTGGTGGCAAACCGAGAGGTAATCCTCAAGGGCTCGAACGGGGCACAACTTGGGTGAGCTGACCCTGCTCAGTGAGACTGTCTGGCCTCTTACCCTCTGGTCAGCTTTTGAGCAGCTTAGCCAGAGATGCCGCGTTCAGTGCTCCAAGAGAACATCTTTGATCGCAAGGGCCCTACCTGTCACGCCCCTGCCTGACTCAAATACCACCTTGCTTACTCTGAAAGCTCCAAAAAAGGCAATCTTAAATGCAGCAGAGAAAAGCATGACCTCAAACGCATCAAAACATATAACTGGGAGTGCACCGCATATGTTTGTTAGGATTGGAAGAGTGATGGGTGCCTTACTGTCACTTAATCGTAAGTGCCCCTTTCCCTTGACCAGCTTCTGAATACGGGTGTATCCCGATTGGGGGTGGGGTGGCCAGCCATACCACTTATAAAGCCCAAAGAGGAGATCTTCCTGGCCGTGGTCCTGACCGCCGTGCCCAGATACCTGAGATGCATGGCAAATTGCAGCATTTGGGTCTCAGGAACGGGGAAACAGGCCTCTCACCCTTGCTGGGTCCTGAATTCCTGAAATTCCCTGAACACCCTATGGTAGGCAGCCCGAGTCTGGACGGCCAAGGATCCCTGAATGATGTCAAAGAGTTCTAGGATCCAAGGCTCCACACTGTTGGTGGTAGAGGTTCTGGGACCAAGTTGGGTCCAGGCACCAGCTCCATCTGGAAGCGAGAGGGAGCATCAGTTACACCGTTATCAATGCCTGGAACTTGTTTTGCCATGAACAGAATATTATGGTTCAGGCAGGTGAGCATGAATGCCCTAACTAGCTTCATAATGCGGGGGGACCTTGAGGACAGGGAGTTAATAACATGAACAACGACCATGTGGTCACATCAGAACAACACTGAGTGGTTGGCAAACTCCACCGCCCACAACGGGACTGCCAGGACTATGGGGAAAAATTCCAGAAAAGTGAGATCTTTTGTGATGCCTTGTTCTACCCAGTCCAATGGCCATGGTGCAGCGCACCGCTTGTCCCTGAAATAGACCCCCAAACCAGCTCTCCTGACCCTATCAGAATGGACCTGCAATTCCACCTCAACTAGAAGTTGTTCCTGCCAGAAACTGACCCCATTAAAAACTGCAAGGAAGGTCGACAATGTCTGTAAATTGTCCCTCATCTTCTATGTGACCCTGATGTGGTGGTGCTGTGGGGGTTGCCTGCCAACTTGGAGTACAAGCGTTAAAGGAAAGCACACCAAGGGGCCACCACCCAGCAAACAAAATTAAGACTCCCCATCAGGGACTGGAGGTTCCACACAGTGACCTTGTTAGCTGTGATGCAGCCCTTTATTTTGGTTCTCAGGGCAGCCAATTTATCTGCTGGAATCTGGGAAATGGACAGGACAGTGTCGAGTTCAATGCCCAGGTAGGTCATGGTGGTGGCCAGCCCTTCTATTTTTTTGGAGGCTAGAGGAATACCAAGGTCATCAGCTACAGCTTGGAAAGTGTCCACCAGTCCAGCACGCTCATGCGACCCGGCTCTACCTATGAAGAGGAAATAGTCCAGATTATTTTGTGACTCTCCTCCCATTCCCCTTTTTGCATGCTGCCAGGAAACCCATTCAATAAGGGGAATGAAACGCTCAAAGGCTGAACAGGAGATTGAAACGCCCATGGGCATCGCCTTGTCGTCATAGTACTGGCCCTGAAAGTGGAAACCAAGTAGGTGAAAACTGTCAGGGTTCACCGGCAGCAGGCGAAAGGCAAATTTGATATCATGCTTGGAGAGAAGAGCTCATGGGCCACTGTGTTTTACTTTTTCCACAGCCATGTCAAACAGGACGTACTGGACCGATGTGAGTTCCTGTGGAATAGCGTCATTTACTGACCCTACGGGTAGAAGAGATGGTGGATTAGGGGGCCTTCTTTGGCACCACGTCCAAAGGGGAAACGACCAAGGAGGGGAGCTGCTGCTCCGTAAATGGACCAGCCATCCTCCCTTCTGATATTTCTTTCTTGAGCTTGGCCAGAACTACCCAGCAGGGGGCTCCTGTTGTCCTTTGGAGTCACTCAGTGCTGCAGCTAGATCTACACGGTGACTGCTTCTTCTGATGGTGCCACAACTGCTGTTTCTTCGGCTCCCTGCCTTGGACTGAGGCGGGTGCCTTGGCACAGCGGTAAGCCCCTCCCCTGTTGGGAGGCAGACCTAAAGTCTTGTGAAACCTTTTCTGCGCCCTCTGCAGGGTTACTTGTCAACCCTAGCTGGGTCCTCTTTCTCCTCTCACTTGCTGACTACAATTATTAGCAGGGCAGCCCTGCAGAGTGCTGACCTTACTGCCTTGTCCCTTTCTCTGAGGGAGCATGACAAGGGGTGCGCTTGCTACCATTGCTGGCTGGCAAAGGGTAATTATTGACAAATACATTCTGGTTTCTAGTAA
This sequence comes from Sphenodon punctatus, assembly GCA_003113815.1. NCBI lineage: Eukaryota > Metazoa > Chordata > Lepidosauria > Sphenodontia > Sphenodontidae > Sphenodon > Sphenodon punctatus. The sequence goes on from QEPC01007467.1 coordinate 2,388,197, forward strand.
TCACTGCATTGTTTTCTAGATGCTTACATGTAGACTGTTTTATAATCTGTTCTAGTATCTTTCTATGTATTGATGCCACGCTGACAGGTCTATAGTTTCCCAGATTATCCTTTTTGAAGATAGGGACATTTGCCTGTCTCCAGTCTTCTGACACATCACCTGTTCTCCAAGCAGTCTCAAGATGGTAGACAGAGGTTCTGAGAGTACATCAGAAAGTTCCTTTAGTACCCTAGGATGTAATGCATTCGGACCCGAAGACTTGAACTAGGCAAAATAGGAATGGAGTAGTTCAGCCTTTGTCACCTGTTAATATTTTACCACCTACACTTTCCTTTTTCTTTCTCTTACTTTCAACATACCTGAAAACCCTTTTTTGTTGTCCTTAGCATCTCTTACTACCCTCAGCTAATTCTGTGTTTTTTCCCTTCCTGATATAGTTCCTACAAGACTCTGGGCTACTTCTCTGTATGTCTTTTTTGACTTGTCCCATCTTCCATTTCTTTTCATCAATATGTGATGTGGTAGAGGTAGTCTACTGTCTGGCATACTAAATATTTATTGTACGTTATCAAGAAACCATCTCTTGACACTGACTTCCCAGCCAGCTATTGCGCCACCTCTAAAAAAACCCAACAACCCCTTTTCAGGAATGTTACTGAATGGGTGGTTGGTCGTGCAGGTTCAGACATACCTGGATGCTATTGGATACCTTGACATATCAGTCTGGCTTTTGTCATGGGTACAGTACTGGTATCTCTTGTGGCTGTGGTCGACCATATATACCTAGAGATCGACAGTGGAATCTTCAGTGACTGTGACACAGTTGATCGTGAGGTACTGTTGATGTGACTATGTGATGGGGAGGGTTTTGTGGGACTGCTCGAGTGATTCTTCTCATTCCTGTCAGAGGGAGGTCCTAGCAGATGATAGGCATTGCACATTGTCTCCTTGGTACCTCCCTTTTGGGGTCCTAAAAGGCTCTAACTTGTCCCCTCTCTTGTTCAATCTGTATCTGAGGCTTCTGGGTGACACTGTGTGTAGTTCTGAAGTGAGGTGCTATCAATATGCTGATGACACCCAGCTTTACCTATCTTTTTCATTAGACCGGGGTCCTGCATATTCTGTGCTTACCCAGTACCTGGTTGCAATTGTGGGCTGGATGCAGGTGAGCCAGCTGAGACTGAATGCAGGCAAAACTGAAGTGTTTGACTTATCCTGTGACCTTCCTGAGGCAGATAGAAATGCTGGTTTTTGACAGAGTCCAACCTTCTCTGGTTCCTCAGTCTCGAGGTGCTCCTGGATGCATTGCTGGGCCTGGAACATCAGGTTAAGGTGGTGGCCAGCAGTGTTGTTACTAACTCCATCTGGTGAGAAGAATACGATTCTATCTTTCAGAGTTGGCTCTAGCCACCATCATCCATACACTCATAGCCATGAGGCTAGACTACTCCAATGTGCTCTGTACAGGGCTGCCCTTGATAACTATTTGGAAGCTGCAGCCCACCTCCTTGTTGAGGGTAAGTAATTGAGAACACATTATACCTGTGCTTTGGAGTGTGCGCTGGTTTCCAGTAACTTTCTGGGCACAATTGAAGGTGCTGATTTTAACTTGTACAGCCCTAAGTGACCAGGGCACCACACAGCTAAAAGACTGCCTACTCAGTCTCCTATGCTCCATTGTGATCCCTTGGGTCATCCAGGAGCACCCTCCTGCAGGTACCATCATGAAATCAAGTCCATATGGTAAAGGCGCATCCTTGGTGACTGCTCCACAAATACTGAAGATTTGTTGGATCCCGAGCCTGCGTATTTTAGTACTTTCATCTGGTTTTATGTATTTAAATATGTTGTTTTTATATGTTAGAGTGGGATATCAATTTAAATAAATGTGTACATATGAAAATGTTCTGTTTTGCTTGGTTCCCCATTTTGTATGCATTTTTTGTATGTAAAAGTTTTATACTGTCCTGTTTGTGTTGTCATTTATCATTTTTTAGAGACTTAGTATTGCAGATGCACTTTTTAATTTTATCACTCTAAAGAGTTGCCAAATAAAACACAGTTCTACAAGGCCTAATGTGTGGTTTGATTGTGAAAAGAGGCTCCAGAAAGATGGCATTATGGGGTTCCATGTTTTACATCTCTCTCTATGGCATCGTGTCAAATGTGTCTATTTGTCAGAAGGTTTTTTCTTCTAACTGCCAGGTGCACAAACTCAGCTGGGATATGAGCATCAAACTGTTACTATGTTCTTTCTTCCTTGCTCATTATTACTGTAATAAAGTCTTTGCAGATGAAATTATGCCCTTGGTGGCTTCACTGGGGTTTCACAGGTGTAACTAATCAGCTTTGTAAATAGAACTTAGCTACCATTTTGTTAATAATACCCGAAAAGAATCCAACTTGCTGTTAACTGTGCTGACTCTTTTTTTGCAAATGGAGTAAATGTCATAAAAAACTTATAACTGGTGGTGTTAGTTTATATAACTAAATACACCGTGAGCAGATGTTGGGCAGGAATGGAGTCTGCACACTCCATTCCTTCCTGACCTGTATGGCATTCCAGGAGCATAAAAGGAGCCATTAATGCATCGCAGTGAGTTAAGGAACAAATCCTCCTAGTGTGTTATAAATAAGAACTGATTTCCCCATCGCTGTTGGCATGGCGGATAGTTGGTTACATAATCACAACTACGGGCAGCTCCACCATCCTAACCATTTATGCAAATGGTGCTATTACCTGCACCAACTCCACAAAGAGTAGAACCATGTCTTAGGGACAAGCACGCCCACACCATTAACAACTTCTTTAGTGCTAATAAATCAGCTTGAGGACTCATAATGAGGCTTAACGTCTTCTGAACTAGAGGAATTCCCTGAACCTGCTTCAGGACTCTCACCAGTAGAAAATATTGGAGATGTTAAAGATACATACTCTCTGAGGACTTTACGTTTATGAACAATATGCTATAAAGGACGACAAAGTATTACCTGTTCCTCTTGTAGAAGTCCAACAATAGTCTTTGCAGTTTTGAGATCATCAAAATCTTCTATAACTATGTTCCCATATATGGATAGACTTAAGAAGATAGTGAACTGGTGTGGCAAATTCCTGGTTCATTACAAGCAGAGGATGGAAAAAGAGACTTATGTGTATTATTTCTCCCAACTCGCAACGTTCTTTCTTAACCCTTCTAATGCCAAACACATTAGTAGTAAATTCAGCCTCCCAAAAGAGAAAAGGATCTTCTGTTCTAAACCTTATGATAAGAAAAGGGGAAAAGCTAGATGTGATAGATGAACAATGTACTCACCCTCAACCCTGGTTGAGCACGTAACCAGTCAACAATCACTCTTAGCTTGCTACCAGTTATTCCTGTGGGACAATATCCACTTATACTCAAAAATTACTGGAATCTTTTGCCAGTTCCTTTTTATTATTAATTATTACTATTACTATTAATAATAAATTAAGTTTTATACAAGTGGAACGTATGCAAATTTTAAATTACAACTCAGCTCAGCACACAAGTGATAACTGCGCCAGAGAAGTAGCCAGTCCTTAATTTGTAAAAAATGAAAAATAAAAAAAATTGCTGGGGCCAAAACCTGCCCCAGATACCAAACTTCCCATCCAGAACTCTTCAGAGCAGGGAAGTGAACCCTATTCTCCCTACTGCTTTCTGGTCATACTCCTTAAGATGGGTGTCTTGACCAATAGGAAGGCAGACTGCAAAGGCAGGCCAGCTGAGGAAGCTCCCCCCCCCCCTTAGGAGTTCAGTTTCAAGTCTGCCTTCAACCAGGCAGTAAGCAGACAACTCCCTAGGGACCTGGTGTCAAGGCCTGCAGATCCCATGGATTCTGGCACTTGATTAACAGTAAGTCAAATACTGAGACTATCACTTCAGACTTCTGGGTTTTAGAAACCATTACATTTTTTTATCAAGTAGACTATGAGTGTATTACTTTGTTCTGCTGACAGTGTCGCATTCAGCTCTTAAAGTTGCAAGTTTCAGTTGCAGCAAATGTGCTGTAGTATGTTTTTTAGAGCAGTCTCCCCCTTTTTGATGTAGTATGTTATGTGGCAGGTTAAAAACATTCTCTAAAAACAAGGTCTTCGACCATGGCCATTTCAGTGGGATTGAATGCATCCTCATCTCAGCATAGTTAACCGTGGCTAAGTCATATAGTGGGGCTGGATAACATAAATTTACCAAAACAGCTGTATAGTCAACTGGAAGAGAGTATTTACACAAGAGGTGGGCAGAAGAAAACTTTCAAGAATTCTTTGTAGCATAATTTGAAACCATTGTAGTTTTGACATTTAATAGATGAAAACGGACAATAATAGACTTTGCTGTTGTACAGCAATTGGAGACAAAGTGATTCAGTTTGATAACCAATTGTTAATCCACGTAGAAATAAAGAGACGGGGTCGCTAGCAGCAAAAGACAAGCTGGTAGAGGCACCAGTCCTTTCTCTGTAGGTCAAGTTAGAATTGTAACCTGGGGGGGGAGGGGGGGAGAATCAGGGGGTCTGTCATGCACACATTGCTTGTTTGAGCCACAATCCCACACATGTTGGCATGATACCATTGGCAGTGTCATCTGTGAACATAAAGGACAGCTATGCACATGTTTCTTTGTAAATACAAACCAGAGTATTTTATTGAACATTTCTGTTTTCTCTGCTTTATTGTAGACAGCTTTATCATCTCTGTCTAGTAATGAGCATATACCATTGTTAAGATTTCTATATAATCTTCCATATATGTGCAGCTAACAGGGAAGCTGTTTGTCTAGATATGATAGGTGTCTGAACATGGTGCAAAAGGATTCAGTGCTGATCAGCCAACCATGCTGATCATCTGACTGCCACCAACTGTTCTTCCCTCCTCTATTCTGGACAAGCTTTATTCTTAGCTGCCCATACACTCCCAAGTAGTGGAGATACAACACATGTCTAGAATAGAGAAGAATCCAGATTAGAGGTTTCATAGGGATTTTTTTTTTTTAAAGTTCTTATTTCCCTTTGCCTTGCCTGTCATGGATTTTTCCTCATGTGTTTAGGCTCTTATATTAATTTTCTCATGGTAGTATCCATAGCCTCCTTTAAGGTGATGACTTCATTCTGCTATGCTGTGTAAAGTCACTTAGAAAGCCCTTGACTTTACCTCAAAAGAGTTCCATATTAGGCGTATCCATTTTTAAAAGAATATATTCAGATCATATATTTTTTTCTCCATTTGCCTATCAAGACATTTCTCTTTGACTTCATTTTTTCAGGGATTAGGCTTTTAGGCTTCATGCACAAATTTTAGGTATTCAAAGACTTAACTTGCGGAAAACTTAAGCATGAAAGTTTGACCTATCTTTCTTGCATGAAGAAGGTTCTGAGGAAGGAATTTGCATAACCAGACACTTGTTGCTGGTGTTCATAATGTCCGACTGAAATAAACAATTTTCTGTAGGGTCCTGGCATAAGGTACTTAAAAATGAAAGTTAAATAGAACACAACTACATCTAAATGCCCGTTCAGTAACCTTTCTAGGGAAGGTTATTGAACGGGCGGTGGCACAACAGCTCCAGGATCATTTGGACCGCACCGGTTTCCTTGACCCCTTTCAGTCTGGTTTTTGGCCTGGGTATGGTACAGAGACTGCACTGGTGGCCTTGGTTGACGATCTTCGTCTGGCATTGGACCAAGGTCGTCAGACCTTATTGGACTGCTAGACCTTTCGGCTGCATTTGACACTGTCGATCATGAGGTGTTGGCGACTTGCCTGCGGGACTATGCCAGGAATGGTGGGACGGTCTTGGACTGGTTCTGCCCTTTCCTGGCTGGGCGAACTCACCGGGTGGTCCTGGGAGAGTGTACTTTGCCCCGGAATCTCACGTGTGGAGTCCTGCAGGGTGCCATTCTGCCCCCCCTCCTGTTTAACATCTATATACAGCCATTAGGGAAGATCGTGAGACTGGTGCCAGGTATGCAGTATCAGTACACGGATGACACTCAGCTCTACATCTCCTTTTCCATCGATTTAGGTCATGCAGTCTCCTTATTTTCCCAGTGCCTGTCAGGTGCGGGGCTTGGATCAGGTTGAGCCATCTGCAATTGAATCCCGACAAGATGGAGGTGATGTTGGTGGGCGAGGACTTGGGAGGCCTGGGGCTGGTGGAATCTCCTCTTGTTGGGGGGGGGTTCGCCCTCCCATGGTGTCTCGGGTATGGAGTCTGGGTGTGCTCCTCGATTCAGGGCTCAGCCTGGAGTACCAGGTTGTGGCAGAGGCGTGGAGCGCATTTCGGCAGTTGCATCTTGTCCGGCGGCTTCGACCGTATCTCTCAGACTCCGACCTTGCCACTATCATCCATGCCTTCATCATCTCGAGGCTGGATTACTGCAACGCGCTCTACGTGGGGCTGCCCGAGAAGCTGGTCTGGAGGTTGCAGCTGGTGCAGAATGCAGCGGCCTGCCTCCTTATGGGGGTGGGTCGCCGAGAGCATATGACACCTGTGCCCCAAGCTCTGCACTGGCTGCCTATAAAGTACCGGGCCAGGTTCAACGTGCTCGTGTTAACCTTTAAAGTCCTTCATGGCCTGGGCCCATCTTATCTGCGGGATCGCCTCACTCCCCATGTGCCCGTGCGACCCCTGAGATCATCCGTGGGGGCCTTTTTGGAGGTTCCCTGGACGAGATGGGTGGCCACAGCTGTTCGGTCATTTTTAGTGGCCACCCCAATGCTCTGGAACTCTCTCCGGAGGAGGTTTGGCTGGCCCCCACCCTCCTGTCGTTTAGACGTTTATGTAAGACCTGGCTGTTCCGCCAGGCCTTTGGCGAGGGGTAGGAGTAGGGTGGGTAGGGTTTGGGAGGGGGGGGGCAGGTTTTATGATTTGTTTTAAAATTTGTTGATTTGTTTTTAAATGTTCTATTGTTAAATTTTTGTTTGTTCGCTGCCTCGAACTGCCTTTGGGCAGGAGGGGTGGGATACAATTTATAAATAAATAAATAAATAAATAAATATAGAGCTAGTCTAACAGTTTTTTTCTCTAATTTGTCCTTATTTACTGCCCCCAAGGAAGTTTACTGATAGTGATGGAGAGTCCTTGACCTTATTTGTGTAGCTGAAATTCAGCCAGAAACTCTGGAGTCCAGTAGCATTTACCAGCTAATCCTGCTTGATTGAACAATGTTAGTTTCCTACATCATGCTTTAAGTAGAAGAGTGACAGGAGAGCAATGGGGAATTCAGTCATGGTTATAAATAGCCTACATTTATCTGTTGGTGTTAAGACAGGTTATTACACTAAAATGATTTTTTTTTAAATGCCAGTTAGTAAAGGATTAATAATTATTCTCAAAAGTTTGTAGCATTTGCAATAACTTTGTATAATGATACATAGGCTTCTGTTCAGTTACTACTGTGTTATCCTCAGAACATTTAACCAAATGTAACAATCAGAATTGCCCCAGGGTCTTCTGACAGAGAAGCCATTTATTTCACAGAGTATCTTTATACAGAGAATTCTTACGAATGCAATTGAAATTTCTTCATGGAAGGACGTAATCCACATATGTCCATCTAGGAGCCAGCAGATGACTGTTGTTTTGTGATTTGATTCTATACTTGCTTTCTTAATCAATGGAAAAATAGCATTGGTTCGCAGTGAATGAACACTATGGCATTTATCCATTGCTGTTGCAATCATTAAACCCAACAGCAATAATAATAATTTAATATCCTAAACACCCCACCCAACTTCCCCTGCATCCCCCACCCACTCCCATCCAGCCCTATCCCTGCCTTCCAAATGCCTGGCCAAATAGAAAAGCCTTACATTGTTTCCAGAAGATGAACAGGCTTAGACGGACCCCCAGGGGGAGGGAGTTCCATAATTGTGGTGCGGCCACCGAGAATGCCTCCCTCTGTGCTTGTAAAGCACATTGCAGTTGTCTAGCCTTAAGGTTACGAAGGCATGGATGATGGTGGCCAGATCCAAATCTGATAAAGTCATAGCTTTGTCACCAGATTAAGTTGATAAAAAGTGCTCCTGGCCACTGCCGCAATATGTCAATCCAGTTGCAGAGATGTATCCAAGAGCACCCAAAGGCTTCGAACCTGAGTGACCAAGGGAAGCCCATCAATGACGGGGGTTCCCAAATCCCACAGATCACAAGATCAGCCAAGTATCATGCCAATAGTCTTGTCTGGATTCAGCTTCAATCGGCTTGTCCACATCCAGTCGCCAATGGCAGCAAGGCATCAGGTAAGCAATGAGACTGCAGGACCTGGACTGGATAAAAAGTAGAGAGAGAGCTGGGTGTCATCTGCATATTGATGGCACCTCACACCAAATCTTTGAATGATCTTGCCCAGGGGCCTCAGATACACATTGAACAGGAGTGGGGACAAGATGGAACCCTGTGGAACCCCATAAGGGAGCTCACGAGGGGACGATGAGCCACCCCTGGGTTCTCCCAGCCAGGAATGAGTGGAACCACTCAAAAGCCAGAGTCCCACAGCCATGTGAACACCCCATGGTCAACTATAACAAAGAAATTGCAGACCTACTAATGGTAATTTGTAATCTACCACTGAAATCTGTCACGGTACCTGAGGATTGGAGGGTAGTAAATGTAACACCGATATTTAAAAAGGACTCCCGAGGCAATCCTGGTAACTACAGACTGGTGAGCGTCATGTCAGTGCTGGGCAAGCTGGTGGAAACTATTGACAAGAACAGAATTACTGGGCATATTGATAAACATGGCACAATGGGGAAAAGCCAACATGGATTTAGCAAAGGGAAGTCGTGCCTCACTAATCTAGTGGAGTTTTTTTTTTTTTAGTAAATAAGCACGTGGATAAGGGTGTGCCAGTTGATATAGTGTGTCTGGATTTTCAGAAGGCATTTGATAAGGTCCCTCATGAGAGACTCTTGAGGAAACTAAGTAGCTGTGGGATAAGAGGCTGTGTCCTATTGTGGATCGGTAACGGGTTAAAGACTAGGAAACAAAGGGTAGGACTAAATGGTCAGTTTTCACAATGGAGAGAAGTAAATAGTGGAGTGCCGCAAAGCTCTGTACTGGGACCGGTGTTCTTTAATATCTTCAACAATGATCTGGAAAAAGGAGTAAAGAGTGAAATGATCAAATTTGCAGATGACACAAAGTTATTCAACGTAGTTAAAACACGAGCAGATTGTGAAGAATTGCAAGAGGATCTTGTGAGACCAGGTGATTGGGCATCTAAATGGCAGATGAAATTTAATGTGGAAAAGTGCAAAGTGATGCACATAGGGAATAATAATCCAAACTATGTGTACACAATGCTGGGTTCTAAATTAGGAGTAACGCTGAGGAAAAGAACTGTGGCATAATTGTGGACAATACATTGAAATCCTCACTCAATGTGCGATGGCAGTCAAAAAAGCAAATAGAATCTTAGGAATCCTTCTGAAAGAGGTAGAGAATAAAACTGAAAATATCATAATGCCCCTATATAAATTGATGGTGTGACCACACCTTGAGTACTGTGTGCAGTTCTGGTCACCCCATCTGAAAAAGGATATTGTAGAACTTGAAAAGGTGCAGAGAAGGGCAACAAAAATGATCAAGGGTTTGGAATGACTTCTGTACAAAGAGAGGCTTGATAGGTATGGGCTCTTCAGCTTGGGGAAGAGATGACAGAGGGGATATGATAGATGTGTATAAATCTTGAGTGGCATGGAACAAGTAGATAGGGGCATTTATCCTCTCAAGTAGCACTAAGAACTAGGACACACTCCATGAAACTAATTGCTGGGAGATTTAAAACAAATAAAAGGAAGTATTTTTTCACTCAGCTCACAATTAAATTATGAAATTTGTTGCCAGAGGAGGTTGTCAGGGCCAGTAGTATGGCTGGGTTTAAAAAAGGACTGAATAAGTTCTTGGAGAATAGGTCCATTAACAGCTATTAGCTCAGTAGATTATGAGATGGGAATTTCTTACTATTGGGAGCAGGAAGTGATCAGCAGGGAATGGATTGGCCATTGTGACTTGCTACTTATGTAAAGATCGTCAAAAGATCTAACAATCATCAGTGAACAATTTCCCCTGTCGATTTCCAAGTGGAGATCGTCAACCAAGGCCAGAAGTGCAGTCTCAGTGCCACACCAAGGATGAAAACCTGACTGACATGGGTCCAGGAAACCAATAACATTGTGATGTGTCTGGAGCTACAAGGCAACCACCCATTCAGTAATCTTCCCTAAAAAGGGGAGGTTACAGACAGGGCAGTAGTTGGCAGGGGAGTCAACATCAAGAAATGGTTTCTTGAGCCAGAGGATGGACGACCGCAGTCTTGAGGCCGTTGGGCACCCTGCCTTCCATAAGGGAAGCATTGACAACCCCAGCCAGCAATGCCCCCAGTGGCTGCAATCCCAAGCAGGTCCCGTGTGGGTTGTGTGCGGAACTGTGTGTTCTCTATGGATATTCGCGTGGTTTGCATACACGTATGTGCACGGGGGTTGCACGTGGCACGAGATTGATCCCACCATCTCCCAGCTGGCTTTCACCAGCCAGAATGGGTATGGATCTAATTCAGAACTGGTCGCCTGCACCCCTCCAAGGGAAGCATTGACAACCCCAGCCAGCAATGCCCCCAGTGGCTGCAATCCCAAGCAGGTCCCGTGTGGGTTGTGTGCGGAACTGTGTGTTCTCTATGGATATTCGCGTGGTTTGCATACACGTATGTGCACGGGGGTTGCACGTGGCACGAGATTGGTCCCACCATCTCCCAGCTGGCTTTCACCAGCCAGAATGGGTATGGATCTAATTCAGAACTGGTCGCCTGCACCCCTCCAAGCACATCCTTCACATCGGTGGATGGGATTAATTGAAGTTGATCCAAATAAACTGGACAAGACCAAGCCTCCTCAACTCCAAACTCATTCTACACTCGAAGTAGCAGTGCCAAGTTGAGCCGAATATGAGCGACTTTGTCTGCAATGTAGGTGCCAAACTTGTCTCGATGGGCAGCCAATGATATTAATGTCAGGTGGAGACAGCCAGCATTGAATAAGCTATTCACCACCCAGAAATGCTCTACTGTACGGCACTTTGCAGATGCTATGGCGACAGCGAAGAACATAGCTGCCATAGCCACAGCATAGTCCAAAAACAGTCTGTGCTGCAGTTGGTCAGCTTTGGCAAGAGTCAGGTGCTACCTGCACTCTAACCACCTGCCCTCTCACTTTAGTGCCAAAAGTGAACACCCTTGCTGTAGGCGTTGGCTTTCTTAGTGGCTGCACCACAGCTCTGGAACTCTCATCCTTTGGAAATTTGCAAAAGCCCAAGACAAAGCCTAAGCATCTTCTAGAGCAGTATAAGACCTTCCTATTTGGCCAGGCACTTGGTGAGCAGGGATAAACTTTAGGGGGGGCGGGGAGGAGGGTGTTATATATAATGTATTTTGGTTATGTTTTGTAACCTGCCAAATAGGGCAGGATATAAGTCCAAATAAATAAAGATGATTTCCCATTATCATTTCCAAACAGATTATTTCCATTATCAGTTTTCTTATGACTTATTTCATCAACAATGATCTCCTTTGGGACTGCCATTAATGCTAATGTTTAAGCAGAGGCCTAAATCTCACACGCGGAAGCCATTTGCATCAGATTTAACCATTGATGCCCCACTGCCAACTGCAGAAAAGTACTTTTTTCACAAGAGCTCAAAGATGATGTCCTGTAATGAGAGCTACCATTACAGGAGCAACAATGCAGATGTTCTTCCCTCTCTCTAGTAAAAATAGCTAGGGCTCAAATGCCGCTCTTCCTTGTGGATCCTCAAGGCTCTCCTTTTTGGCCATGAGAGCCTTGGGCTGCTGTTTAGCTATATTCCTTGTAATATTTATTATGAGAACAAATTAAAGCAGGGCAAGTTCTATGGAATTTGATCTGTCACAACCAGGAACTCCCTCCACTCATCTGTTCTTTGTTATGCCTTCCAGACTGCCCTTGCCAGCATCGACTACTGAACAGCTAATAGGCATCGTAGAGCCCCAGATAGCTTTAGTAGCTGCATTTTTGAGGCTATGTCCAAACAATCAGTGTTCTTCAGTGCAACAGTTGTGTACACCAATTAGTTCTCTGTGGGGCAATGTTGGCCCTTCAGTTCCTAATACATGATGGCATAATCCTCAGTGCTATCTTGGGAGGGGGAGAACTTGGTGATAAAGTATTCCATTAAAAAATCAACCCAAATGTTTTATTATGGTTGACAAAACAAAACTAGGTATGTAATTGGATAGTTTGTCAGCTCCCAAATCAAACATTTTGATATTCCGAACATGAAATGGTTGATTCAACATTTTGTTGACGTTTCAATTAGATCAGCTATTAAAATCTTTGGCTTAAGCTAAATCAATATGAGTCTTTTATGGTGAAAATTAGACTATCCTTGCACCTCTTACTTTGGTTCAACACTGCTGCCAAGGTCATCCACCTCAGTCATCACTTTGACCAAGTTAAGTTCCTCCTGTCCACTAGCTCCCTGTAAGTACATTCAAAATAAACTCCTCATCTCTGCCTTCATGACCTTGCTCCCCTCCTCTCTCTCTCTCCACACTTGTTTCTAGCAATATTCCCATCCGGGAGCTTCCCTCTTCCTCTGCCACCACTCCCACCTGCCCACGAGTCCCCAGCTTCTTGGAACATATTCACTGTTTCTCCTTTGCTGGAATTCCTCATATGTTCTGCTCCCTCCCTCCCACCTTCAAATTCCTCCTGAAAACCTACCTCTTCCATCAGGCTTTCCCTAAGTTTTCATCCCCATAGATTCATCACAGATTCCACCTCTCTCATCCTTCACGCAGGGTTCTCCTCTCCCCTGTAACTAAGCTAAACATGTGCACTGTGACGTCTCATCTTCATGCATGTATCCTTGTTTTTCCTTTTGTTCCCCTCTCCCTTGTCTCCTCTCTGATCTTTCCTAGATTGTAAGGCCCTTAGGGTAGGGACCTGCCTCTAATTATGATTGCACAGCTGCAGGTACATTGCTGATACTATAATAATAAAAATAAATAAATTCATCTTTCGATGTAAAAAAAATTGACCCAAGGTCTGAAAATATCTGGGTTCTTTATGCCCATTCTATGAGCAACAGTAATTCTGGAAGAGATACTAGTAGTCTGTGCATTCTTAAGGTTTAAACTGCTGTTCTACCCCTGATTTTAAATACCCTCTTCTACCTTTGTCTAAATTAAAACCTGATCAGACTGAAAAATGTCCATGTGTGGTAGAAAGCTCCTTTAGAAAGCTTGAAGCAAACCAGACAAGGCATTTGAAAGGTATGAAAAGTGAAAATGTTTTACTCCTTAACTGTTGTTTATGTATTTCATTTTGTCAGAAACCGCTCTTACTAGAAATTCCAGATATGAGAGAGATGGTATCCTGTAGCAGAGAGCAAGAAAAATGAGATTTAAGGATGATATGGGAGAAACTTGACTTTGCACTTTTGCATGGTCACTCTGCTGCTCAGAAGTGAGCAGAGATTTCTGAAATGTGTATGTTTTGGGCTAGACTTTTTTGTGAAGGTTGTGGCCTTTGAAGGATTAGTATCAACTTGAAAGGTAGTCATTGTCACAAAATGAGTTAGTAGTATCATGTTTCACACCTGATCTTGAAATGTCAGAAATTTGGAATGACAGTCACATACACTGATCTTCTAAAATGATTTTCTCTCACTTTTTTTCATGTGGAAGAACCACAAAAAGAGCATGGGAAAATGACTTACTAAGGCCATGAGTTTTCAGAGACATGCCTGAGTAGCTTTAATTTTGTGAGCAGTTTTATTAAACTTCAAAAGGATTGTTTATGTGAGTAAAATTACACACGTTAGTAAGGACTGGCAAAATAAAATAATTGACGCTATGCCTGTGGAACACTGAAACTGACATTTATTTATTTAGACATATGCCCCTGTAGTAGCATGGGCCTGGTCCGACTAAGTCTTTGCAGAATCTGGTCCCGTAGACTCAGGCCCACACAGGAATTAGCTGTTTCAAAGTTCTTTATTTCAAAAACCAGTTTTATATCGGGTTCAGAGTCTGTGCTCTTTACAGTCATTATACACAGCCAGGCACCAGCCCCTGGGTGACTACTCACATAGTTCCTTTAGCCAGGCAACAGTTTGTGGCTTTTCTGGGTCTCTTAGCTAGACTTCCCCAGCTCTGACTGTGTCACAGAGTTTCTCAGGCTTAGCTGGTTCCACAGCAGGCTCTGTTCTGCAGTTCTCTGTTCAATAGCTCCTCTCAACACAACATTCTTCCCCAAACTGAGCTCTGGGCTAGCTCTACAGCCTCTCTGGCTCAGCCATGCCCAGGCACAGCTGTATACTGTCAGGTGCTGTCCTTCACTTCCTGTAGCTCCAGCAGCCCATTAGCACCTGTGACTAGCTGTATTTTTTAAAGGGCCTCAGCCCACAGGGTCTCTGCCCTGTTACACGTCTCCCCCTTCTTTTGGTGATGGAACTACCACTGGTAGTTCTGTTGAAAACCCTGTATCCAAAACAGCCCAGAGTCACTTTCTTTAATCAATAACCCTGTGTCTATCACAGTTCCATATACATCATCATACAATAATAGTACACCAGTTCAATACTATGAATAATTGTGGTAAAATCTCTCTGTTTATATCAGGGTCCAACATCCCCAATCAGGTTTGCACTGGGATCCCTGACCCCAAATCTGGCCTCCAGTCCTTCCTCCCCTGCCAGTAAGCCCGTTCCACTGCGTGTACATTCTTCTTGATGCTGATGCTTCTGCCAGTTATCGGCCGGTCTCCAACCTTCCCTTTTTAGAGAAGGTTATTGAACCGATTGTGGCATGGCAGCTCCAAGAACATCTGGACCACACCGGTTTCCTTGACCCCTCTCAGTCTGGGTTTCGGCCTGGGTATGGTACGGAGACTGCATTGGTGGCCTTGGTTGACGATCTCCATCTGGCGTTGGACCAGGGTCGTCAGACCTTACTGGTCCTGCTAGACCTTTTGGCTGCATTCAACAGTCAATCATGAGGTGTTGGTGACACGCCTGCGGAACCGTTCCGGGATTGCCGGGACGATCTTGGACTGGTTTTGTTCATTCCTGGCCGGGAGAACTCACCAGGTGATCTTGGGGGAGTGTACGTCTTCCCCCTGGGACCTCACGTATGGAGTCCATTCTGTCCCCCCTCTTGTTTAACATCTATATGCAGCCATTAGGAGAGATCGTGAGAGGGTTTCAGGGCATGCAGTGTCATCAGTATGCTGATGACACTCATCTCTACCTCTCTTTTTCCATCGACCCAGGCC
>QEPC01007467.1:2403983-2419206 GCA_003113815.1 Sphenodon punctatus
CCTTCATGGCCTGGGCCCTGCCTATCTGCGGGACCGCCTCACTTCCCATGTGCCTGTGCAACCCCTGAGATCGTCCGTGGGCCTTTTTGGAGGCTCCCCAGGTGAGACAGGTGGCCACTGATGTGAGATCTTTTTCAGTGGCTGCCCCTGTGCTGTAGAATTAACTCCCGGAGGAGGCTCGGTTGGCCCCCACCCTCCTGTCGTTTCAACGTTTGTGTAAGACCTGGCTGTTCCGCCAGGCTTTTGGCAAGCGAGTGGGGGAGGTCGGGTTTGGGAGGGAGGGTGTGTTTTTATTACTTGTTTTAAAATTTGTAGATTTATTTTTAAATGTTTTATTGTTGAATTATTTTTTTTTGTGCATGTTGTTCGCCGCCCCGAGCTGCCTTTGGTACAGTTGTGTACACCAATTAGTTCTCTGTGGGGCAATGTTGGCCCTTCAGTTCCTAATACATGATGGCATAATCCTCAGTGCTATCTTGGGGGGGCCGCCCCGAGCTGCCTTTGGCAGGAGGGACGGGATATAAGTTTTGAATGAATAAATAAATAAATAAATAAATCTCATATACAATTTACAGTCGCTTTGGCCCTCTATCTTGGCCTTTTTTCCTCTTTGGCCCACTATCTTGGGGTTTGTTTCTGTGGCCCACTATCTTGGGCTTTGCCATCCCACTCTCTAGGGCTATGTAGGGCTTCTTTACGATTACGTATTTCATTTATAGAGTCTAGTGGACCTCCCCATCCCAGACAGTTTTATCTTTTCCACAGTCTAACCCCACTTTGAGACTTAAACCCTTTGTAGGAGCATTTAACGGGATATTGGGGACTTTAACCCCACCTAATCCTAAACGTATATACACAGTTTATACGTTGTGATCTAAATACAGGTAGTTTATATTACCTATACCTTCATACTGGAGATTATAACCCCTGGTGGGGGACTTCAGTCCCTTTTGCCATTTACTTAAGGGACTTCAACCATTTGGGGTTGGGAGACCAGCCAACGCAATCCTTCCGGACACTCCCCCCTGGGACCCTATGTGCATGTTCCAATATATACAATACATAACAGCATTATACATCCATACGTCTCCCAGGGGTTTCTGTAGTTTATAAGTAACATCATACCCCAATGTAAATATCTGTAACCATACCAGTTCCTCTGTATACAGTTACACCATTCTTTCAGTTGGGGTCTCGAGCCTCTGCTCCCAGAATTCTCAGTGCTGTTTCCCACTTTTTGTCCACTTCATCTCCTGCTTCGGCAGAGTCTGTCTTCAGTAACTTGGGGGTCCTTGATGCTCCCACATACTGTGAAGTCCACAGCCCAAAGGTGGTAGATGTCTGCCTGGTACATAGCCAGCTCAATTGGTCCCACACTCCTCACATGTGTCAGACTTGTTCAAACCTCTCCCTCTCTTGAGGGTTGAGGTCTCACTTTCACTCCCTTCATCTCTTTCTGGGGTTGTGCAATCATTTACAAAACCCTCAAAATCCATTTTCTCATCAAGACTCCACACTGGCTCCTGTTGGATGGGATCCCCCTCGTAAGAGTCTCTACCTCCCTTTAGAGCCTCTTCCAACTGAACTTGTACCTGAATGAGTTCTTGTTAGTTTTTATTGTCCTTTCCCTAAGTTTGTTTTGTAACTCCAGTTCTGGTGAGGCCAGTGCTGTTTGTACCCCAAAGTGTGCCTTTGCCATGCTCATTGGGATACTGCATGTCCCAGCATGGGTCAATTCCCATTGGGTTTCTAGCAGAGACCCAGTATCTTTCATTTCACCAGGGCTTCTACTTGGGCACTCACATGTGCTACTTCTGGTTTTCTTCCTACCTGTACTCCATGTTTTCACTTTCGTTCCTAATTTGGACATGGATGTCTGTACCCCAAAATCTACTTTCTCCAGTGGGGTTGAGGTTCAGCTGCGGGAAGGGGGGGCATAGCTCAAGTGGTAAGTGTGTGTGTTTTGCATGTATAAGGTCCCAGGTTCAATCCCCAGCATCTTCACTTCACACCTGGGGGAGGCCTCTGCTGGGGGCTTGGAGGGGTCTCAGGTAGCACGCCGGGATGGCCTCTGCCAAAGACCCTGAAAGAGCCAGATTTGGACTCAAATTTGAAACCCCTGCTGCCATGTCAGGTTGTGACAATACTGAGCTAAGATGGACCATTGGACTGACTCAGTTAGGCAGTTTAGTTTAGTTTAGAGTCTCTATGTGGGTAATTTTCTTATTCCCCTTTGTTTGAGTGTCACCATCTACCATTTTAGGGTTGTCTCCAACTGCCTGGAGTTGTGCTATCTCTTTTTCTAGGGTTTTGGTATGTTCACAAACCCTATCCTGAGCAGCCTTTAACTCTGCTATTTCTATTTTCAGTCCTTCAATTTCTTGTTTTAACTCCTGCTTTTTGTTATATAAATATTCCTGGGACTCCTGTAGCCCTTCTATCCTTTCTCCTGACTACCAGGTCAGAATGGCTTGCTCCACTGTTGTACCCAAAGCCTGGGACCCTGTGGACTTCCCTCTTTCCTTTCCATCCCTTTGGTTAGCCTTTGAGGTTTCCACCTCTTTCCGAAGGGCCTCATTTACTTGGATTAGAATTTCATTACTTTAAAGGAGCCCCTCTATTCCATCCACTGTCAAACTCGTGAGGGTCGGTTGCTGTATTTTTTCCCTGTCTTGGAGTCAGTCTCGAGCCTCTTTGATCTCTAGGACTTAAGTTCCAGATTATTATTATTATAAGCATTTGTATAGCACCAGCTGTGTACCTGGTGCTTTACAGAACAATGAGATAAGTCCCCTTTTCCTACCCATATGTTCCCTCTTTCTTGGGCTTGTACTCTTGTATATATTCAGGTTGCTGTCCCTCACTCTAGGTGACCTGGCTTGTGGCACACCCTGAACAATTTCCCTTGTTTAACACCCATAGGGCAGTTTCACCATACATGTCCTTGTTTCTTACAGAACCAACAACGCCACTCAGGGCCCTGATTCTTCGTAAACTCACATATAAAGGTCCCCCCTTCTCTGGAAACCCAAAGTCCATTGTCTCCCACTCAGACACAGTCACTCCGTAAATGTCGAGACTGTCCATGGTTGTGGTAGGCCTTCATGTGACCACCCCTTGAGGAACCCCAGTACCTCCATCCAGGGAGCTGTAGTTTTGGTTGTTCTGCTATCACCTTGATCTGCTAAGGTGTTTGCAGGCATCCCAGTGCATCTCTAAACACGTAGAGCTGTTTGGGCAACCTATGGCACTGTCTTTTTTGAAGACTCCGTTCCTGTGCACCTTCCCGTTCCTGTGAGCTCTTGCTAGTCCCCGGTAGAATGCACCCGGTCCGTTGTGCTAATATTTGTATACACTCCATCAGTGTGCTCTGCTGCTCTCGCATCATTTCTATCTTGGCAGCCTGCTGTTGTATGAAAGTGGCCATAGGATTCCTCCGGCTCTCTATTTTCCCACAGACAGGTCCACTTTGTTAGGGAGTTTGTGTGGGCACAACTCTCCACTCCCTGCTCTTGGCTCAGTCGCCTTCTGCAAAGGGCTCACACAGGTGCAGTTCTGCACTCTAGAGGCACACACCCCTCCACCCATTAATAAGGGTGAACACTGTCCACATTCTCCACCACTTTGTTGTAGTGTGGGCATAAGTCTTTGCACAATCAAGTCCCAATGACTCGGGCCCACATGGGAATTAGCTATTTCAGAGTTCTTTATTTCACAGACCCGTCCTTTATATCTGGTTCAGAGTCTCTGCTCTTTATAATCATGAGAGCTCAGCCAGGCATCAGCCCCTGGGTTCCTACTCACATAGTTCCTTTAGCCAGTAAACAGCTTCTGCCTTTTCCAGGTCTCTAAGACAGGCTTCTCCAGCTCTGGCTAGGTCTGTGTCTCAGGCTTAGCTGCTTCCACAGCAGGCTCTGTTTTGCAGCTCTCTGTTTCCAACAGCTTCTCTCAGCACAGCATTCTTGCCCAAACTGAGCTCTGGGCCAGCTCTTCAACCTTTCTGGCTATCTCAGCCACACCCAGGCACAGCTGTATCCTGCCCTGCTACAGCCCCCCTTCCCAAATTGGCTCAGGGTGACTTACAATTGATAAAAATGAGGATTGAAACTCGGTCTTCAGAAAACTTTGGAATTCGGTGAATATTATGGTATTCGGTTCGAAAAAGCTGAATTCTAAAGTTCCGAGAACCAAGGCTGTTGTTCAGAAAATTTTGGAAAACTTTGGAAACCACTGCACGCGTGGGGGGTTGGTGGACAGTTGAACTTCTGGAAATGAAACTTAGTGCCATATTTGGTAGGAGGGAGTATGGGAGGGGACAGTTGAGTGATGGTAAGCCAAATGGCAAGTTTTGATTGGCTGACCAAGCCAGATGGCAAGCTGGTAGGGCAAAATAAAAGTGGCTGCAGCCATTTTGTTTGTTTTCTTTGACTGTGTTCCACAGTGCTGCTGGATCTGTAAGTAATCTGCTGGGGGGAGAAGAGGTGCCTGCCCTGGCCTGGTTTGGCCTGTCCTGTCCATAGGGCCAGTGCTGGGTGATGGGGGTTATTTTTACGTTTACCAAGCCATGCAGTTTTAAAAATAATAATAATTAATAATTGGGTGCCACTTTGCTTCTAGTTCTGCCTGCTGCTTGGCACCATGAGGCCAGAGGGATCTCTCTGTCTGACTCCACTTCCCCTTGCCTGGTCTATTCAAGTTACCAGTGCCACAGACCAAGAGGGTGCCGGTGAATGTCTGGTTTCCTTACTGGTTTGCTGCTGGGATTCTGGTTTGCTACTGGGAGGGCAAGGAGGACCATGTGCTCTCTGGCTCGCTCACCCATCCACCTCAGGGGCCCCCAGGCCCAGTCTAGAGTGATCTTGCATGGGAACATGGATCGGGGTCTTTTCAAGTTTCCAGTGTCTGGTATGTTCAAGTCTGGTCTTTTCAAGTTATCATTGTCTGGTCTGTTCAAATTACCACCAGTGCCACAGTAGCAATGCCATGCCAAGAGGGTGCCATTACATAGTATGTAATGTTAAATTATTTACCCATGGTCTCAGAGCAAAACTCACTGCTGGCAAGTGTCAGCAATAGAACCCAGATTTTCCAACTCCCAGTCTCAGGATTCAGTACCAAAAGATTTCTGTAAAAATATTAAAGTGCTAGCAGACATTTTCAGGAAGCATCTTGTTTCATGGGGGAACTAATGAGAAGCAACATATCCTGGGGAACTATGTGAAAGCTAGGAGGCTGGGGCAGCCATGTTTATGTACAATCACAAGAAATTTACTCTGTTAACAAGGGGCTTAACTAAGTTGGAATGGGCCCAAGTGCAGGAAATAGACTAACCATCCCCACCTCACATCACCATCCTCTCCCCTGTTCCACCTCCTCCTCGCAGCGTCTGTATTGCAGAAAACTGTCTTCTTACATAGTAAAGACTCCAGAGACACTCCTGGCACTGCATTGCCTCTCCCTCCCTCCGCTTGCTGTGCCTGAGCCCTGGAGCTGTGACTGTTGTTTGCTTTGTACTGGTGCTGGTGCTTGCTCTGTCCTGTGGGTCCCAAGCACACCGCACACTTCAGCACTTCTGCTCTGCTCAATCTTCACCCAGCCGCATCTTAACAGGACAGGATTTGTGCTCATCACTTCCACCCCCCAGTTTGGGCCCTGGGACAAACGTCCCTCCTGTCCTGATAGCTACGCCCCTGCTGTTAACCTACTCTGCATCACTCTGAGACCTGCTATGTTGTTCACTGATACAAGGAATCATAAAACAATTTCTTCCATGGGTTGAACAGAGTAGTCTCCAAATATACTGCAGTTTGAAATGTCAAAAATAATTGTCATGAGTGCTCCTCCTTTGTATGTGTGTTATGTTATATGATGCATTGTACTAAACAAAGTGTTAAAAAAAAATAAACCAAAAAGACAAAGTGGACAAAACACACACTGAAATATTTATATCAAACACTGGAAAGTGAGAAATCTGGCTTGGGAATTTCCACAAGTAAAATATTCTTGAAGAATTCACATTCCCCCTGGCTCCAACAGTTCTTGTCTTTCAGCTTCAATATCAGTCTGACTTGACTTGGAATCACCTTTAGTTGTAACAAAAGTACAAATGAGGCTTGCTTTGAAGTTCATTTTTACTGATGCCTTGCCAGATAATTTGAAATTGCTTCAACCCTTTTACCCCCCAAGTTTTAATTTTTCTTTTTCTCTCTCTTTTTAAAAGAATTCCATCCTTTTTACCAAGGATCTTCTCTCAGGCAAACCTCAGTTTGTCATGAAGCATATAAAAAGTGAATGGTTTCCATATACTCAGGTTTCTGAGGGGCTAAAATGTCAACTATTGTGCTTGGTTTTTTAGGTGTGAACCTCAATAGAACCTCTTGGATCTATTCAGAGAGAGTGATCCAATTAGCACAACCACTGGAAACCCTGTTCTTCTGTTGTTGGAAATAGAGGGGGAAATTCTCTTCCAGTGTTCTTTTGCTGTAAATGGGGTACAAAATGAGTATAATTTGATACAGAAAACTATGAAACAACATTTCAGCATAGAGTAGAATACAGTGAAAGAAGGTTTGTAAGATAGCCAGTCCACCTACAGTTGTACTTGTAGGTACCAGTTTGAAAGTTTGGTCATAGGAGTAAAGAAGACTAATTTGTATTATTTCCAAAATATTTGGCAAATGAAGCAGTTTAAAGTGAAATTTAATTTAAGACTCCTTGACCCTCACTAATTTTTTTACGCTGCCTTGAGGTTGGGCGTTTTTACACGCGAGACATTTCTCCGACATCATAAAAATCTGGCTTTGGGAAACCCCCCACGGGGGGATTTAGACGTTTCTTGCTGGACCAGAAGTCACTTGGGCGCCATTGAAAACAGCTGCATGGGCAACTCCTGGAGGTACTGAGATGTGGACTGTTCCCTTTTCTATCAGGGACTTACCTAGTTTACATCTCTAAACTTCTGGGAGTCACCCTGTGCCATTGTTTTCAATGGCGCCCAGGCAACGTCTGGTGAGGAGCGTCTAAATCCGCCTGTGGAGGTTTCCCCAAGCTGGATTTCTAAGCTGTGGGAGAAATGTCTCCCATGTAAAAATGTCCATTGTCTTTGTTCCATAGCTAGTTTGAATCCTGCATACATTGCATATATATTTGCTGAGGGAAATTTCTCTGTGATGGAAAACTATTACTCTCTTGATGACTTGTACCTGCCAAAGTCTTCTTGTGGTTTATTGAGTGCCTTATGTTGGATGAGCTTTTTTAAAATGTGGAATATTGCCATTTTGAACTTTTTATATTTTGCTTGGAAATTAGTTATTTTGTTTATAAATACCATGTAAAATAATACAGTATATGTTCTTTATACTGGGAAACAATACTGTTCAACTGCCAAACTCACAATAAAACAGAATGATTTTTGGATACCAAAGTCCTACCATCAGAATCAAAGTGGTGAAGTAGAAGGAGGAATGCTTCTTAATAAGACAGATGCATCCTACAGTTCTTATCTTCTGGGATGATTCTTGTAACTTAGGGTATTTTCAAACATGATAGTGCGTCGCACCATCACCGCTGGCAGGATCTGGCCCAGCCACCGAACAGACATTGTGGGGCTGGGGAGACTTACGGATGTGGGTCCGCAGGTCCCCGCTCCCTATGCTGCGGATTGCAGCCCACCCTCCTTCCTGATGGGTGGGCACGGTGGGCTATGAGGCCACTGCACCTGCCCGGAACAGTCCTGGTCCAGCCCTGGGGTCAGGTAGAGCGGGCCGTCACATGTGATGGCCCGCTCTACACTGGTCAGGACATGGCTTTCCCAGGCGCTTAGCCTGGGCTATGACTGTGATGGGTCTGAGTTACAGCCCGGACTAAAGACTGCCGTGGCCCAGGGAAACATCTGACGGGCCGGTTCAGATGTGATGGTACCGCAGGTGGCCATGTGGTCAAAGCGTGGCCACCTGTAGTACTGTCACATCTGAAAATACCCTTAATCTTTGTGAGGAAAGCCCCAGACTACAAAGTGAGAGAAAGCAGATACCATATATTTTAGGTCTCCCGCTGGAAGCAAATATTTACCCTCTCTTGTTTTGAAGACATGGGCATAGGGTCTCTTTCCTGCTGCTGTTAGCACTGCAAGGCCAAGAGGATCTGCCACAACACATAAAACAGCAAGACTTTTTGCATCTGCTCTACTGCCAAGTTCCAGAAGCACATGGGGTGCAGTGGGTGAACAGCTTGGGAATGGAACCACATCCCCTCTGCTGCACAGTCTTGGAGCATGAAATATTCCATTGTCACTGATGCACAGCTGAGCTACCACACAGCTAGCTACATCTGCACCCACCCTACTAAACGTGGGGAAGCATCTACAGGGCCTGTATGCTAATAGGAGATGCTGGTTTGTGAACTGAGCAGTTTCAAGGCCAACATTGGGACTCCCATAGCATTTGCTAAGTTGGTTGTCTGGAAAATCATAGTTTACAGGACCTAGACCAAAGCTGTCATACAGTTGAGTCTTGTTAAATTGAATTTTGTGGAACCTCATTATAGAAATTCAACTTATTTGAAATTCAGTTCATGCAGAGTTAAATAAAAGGGACATGTAAGTTTTACTCAAGTACTATTTTACCTTCCTAGCTAAAAATATCAGTGCCTTTGAGTAAATTAATTATTTCTTGGTGGTGTGTGGTTAAAATACTGTAGAATATACCCTTGACATTTGCAAATCAGTGTGGTAGTACTTCAGTTGCTATTGCTTATCTGAACAGGAGCGCTATACCTGCTTGTACTGCAATCCCCACATTGGGCTCCAAGGTTTCCTTTTCCCTGATGTTCACCTGAGCAGGATGGCTTTCAATGCAGTCAGGGGGTGAGGGCACTGCTGCATTGTGAGCCTGTAGAGCTTAGATGACACCATGTGCTGTCAAAAAAGCATATGATGTTTTTAGCTAGATGAGTATACTTTATACACCTGAAAACATAGGGTGTTAACAAATGAGATGATAGCCACTGGAGTCCAGGTTCAGTCTGTGCAGCCCCCACTCCTGTGTTTAGTGCGTAGAGCCTAATAAACAGTCAGCCCCTGCATGCATTTCTTGTGTATTTGGGCAGCCCCTGCTTGGCTCCCACTTAAAAGTTTAGCATGACAAACCTAATACATGGGCAAGCATTCTTCCCTCATTCTTCCCTGCAGCTCACCCCCCCAACCACCCCCCATCCCAGTATCCTGTCCGCTATCATGACTAACAGTCGTGACAAACCACGGGAAGAAGAAACCATCTCAGCTGTTTCTTCTGGGCTATTATGACTCCAGGAGGCGGTCCAGCGCCTGCTATCCCTGCCCACCCACAGAGGTTCATACCTGGATTTATACACCATTGGGTTAGCGCCTAAAGTCCAGGTCGAGTCAGGTGTTAGACAGGGATGTATACTGGCCCCGGCATTGTTTAATCTCTTTCTGAACGACGTCGTCCCATTTTTAAATTCTGGTGATCTTCGTGTCCCGACAAGGGGGGGTAGGGCTATTCCTGCCCTTCTGTATGCGGATGACGCCGTTCTGGTCTCCCACTCTGCCGTGGGTTTGCGGCGGGCGATGGACCAATTTGGAGTTTACTGCCATAACGAGGCCCTTTCCATCAATTATGAAAAGACCAAGGTGATGGTTCTGGGGAATCCCAGGCGTCACAAAGATCATTGCTGGTTTATGGGGGGGATCTTAGTTGAGCAGGTTTCCTCCTACAAATATCTGGGGGTGATATTTTCAGCTTCAGGCTCTTGGCAGGCTCAATTTGAGTCCGTAAGGGCCCAGGCAAAGCATACAATAGCAGCAATAGTAGGGTTTTTCTTGGGCCCGAGGGGTAAGGATTCCCCAGATTATGTATGCCATTCCGGTATGGGGTATCGCCTTTGTGCACAAACTTGAAGTGATTCAAAATGGCTTCCTGCAGACAGTTTTGGGTCTCCCTAGGGGCACGCCTCAGGTGTTAAGAGCCGAATCCTGTTGTTATACACTTAGGCATATTGCCCTGCGCTCTATGCTTAGGTTTTGGCTCTGGTCGTATCTGTTCCCAGCGCAGGATAGGTCCCTGCTCTCTTATAGCCGTGGCTCATAATCTTCTGAGTGTATGGGACTCTGAACTGGGGACTGAAATCCAAAAACTAGGGTTTTCACGCGACTTTTTGCTGGAGGTTGGTTTTGATGCAGCCGAATCTCTTATATGCAAGTGGTTAGTGGATCAAGAGATTCAGCTAGAGGATTCCCTTATTGGTGCCCAGAGAGTAGCTCTGGCCTACTTTCCTCCGTTTTTCAAATTTCCGAAACCCAATTATTTAACCTCTTGGACGGATGTTCAATCTAGACAAGCCTTCTCCTGACTTCGATGTGGAGCTTTTTCATCAAATATCCTTGAGGGTCGATATGTGGGCATTCCTAGTGAAAATCGTTATTGTATCCTTTGTGACTCCCGTGAGCCCGACTTGCTAGCCCATGTTTTCTTTCGTTGTCCTGCCTTGTCTGATTTAAGGGGAAAACTCCAGGGTTTTTTTCCTTTCCAATTGTCTGCCAACAACCCCTCTACTACCTTAACTACTACTTAAGCCAGTAGATTCTCTGGTCTCCCGACAAGTTGCATATTTTGGTTTGGCGGTGGCTCACAGATGGAAATCACTCACCCTCCCAAGGGAGCTAGTTCAAGACTAACTGTAAATTCAGTCTGAGTGCTTCGTTGGTTAACTTTTGGGTATTGGGGGAATTGGTTTGATTGTAAATAATTTGAGTTAAATAACTTGCAATTATGGATATTTTGTAAGAAGGTTCTAATTTTGATGTATGTCTGTTTTGTTTTGTTTCTTTTGTAATAGCCTATGGCTATACAATAAATTTATTACTTATTTACTTCATACTTTGATGATAAAAAAAAAGGAATAACTTACTCATTCTCACATAATATCATCAACAAGGTGTCCATTCAGACTTACAATTTAATAGTGGGGTCCGGTGAACATTCCCTCAGTTCTCCAGCCCCAAGATACAATACATAGCGAGTAACCAATATAAAATAACTACAAATAAAAGCCCCCTCAATCTAATAATAATAATATCCAATAACAACACTGCAAGTCCCCTCTCATCCACTCTGTTAGCCTTTTTTCCCTACCAACTTCAGACAACCAAGCAAATTTTGCCACTGCCCTTGTTATATTTGCATTTGACTTTGACAGTAGATAAGATAATTTCCAACTAACATCCCAATGTTCTTTCCCTTTCAATAATGGAATCATAATTTTAGACCTGAAACTCTCACTATATGGACAGTCGAAAATATAGTGTTCAAGGTTTCAGTCTTATTCTGATAGCAACTGCAGAACCTCAAATTATACGGGATTCCCTTATATCGACCTTCCAAAACTGTAGAGGGAAATAGTTGCATCCTTAAATGGGAAAAAACAGTCCTAACTGCTGCATTCTCTATAAATGATAAATAATCTTCAAACATAAACAAAGTTTTAAAGTCTGCAAATCGCAGAGCAATTAAACAAACTTTGACTTGAGCCATATTGGCCTGAATCAAAATATCGCTGGTTCTACTTTCCAGCTGAGCTCTTACTTTCCCTTGGGAGCCTCTAGCTAGCTCAAAGATAGGCAGACCATAAGGTTGAATTAAACATTCAGTTTTGTAAACCCATGAAACTTTCCCCTTAAATGCTTTTTGTTCCATCAGGCACAGTTTGGGTAGCCTAGATTCACCCATATGGAGAAGGCGTATCCAGTAATAAATATGGCTAATTTGAGCTTATATTCAGCAGAAAAGATACCAAGTGCAGCCCTTACCATATTAGAAGGAGTGGAAAGAGAAACACCCAGAACTCTTTTACAAATTTTCAATTGTGCTGATTCAGGCCCTGGGGTATAGGCATGGCCCCAAACCGCAGCCCCATATAACATTTGCGGAATCAGTTTCTGGTTTACCAGGTTAACAACAGGTCTAACAAGCTTTAGCCCCTACAGTTCTCCAAAATCTCAATATTCAATTGGAGGAATGGTCAGCTTTCATTTTTACCGAGTCTAAGTGTTTTGTCCAGCTTACCTAGATAATAAAATAAAACCCCAATATATTTATAAGCCTTAACTTGTTCAATAGGCTGCGACCCTATTTACCATTAACTGGGATAAAAGTAGTTGGCAAATACCAACACCTTGGTTTTTGAATAGTTTATTTCTAAATGGTTTAATGCACAGTAATCCCTCAGTGCATCTAATAGTCATCGCATGCCTACCTTTGTAAGCGACAGTAGGACCATATTATCCGCATATAATAATGCCGGAATGTGCCTCTGCCCAATGTGATGGGGGGTGACATTGCTTGTTTAACAAAAAACCAACTATATCATTAATTAAAAAATTAAACAAAAATGGAGCCAAGACACACCCCTGCTTCACACCATTGGAAGATGTAATAGACTCTGAGAGTTGGCCATTGTTAGTGAGCCGTATTCGGATTTCTGTATCATCATACAACAGCTGAATCAGATTTAACAATCTACAGTCTATATTTGTTTTCCTAATTTTTCCCCACAATCTATCAGGTCAAAAGCAGCTCTTAAATCAACGAATGCAGAATATAATTTAGTTTGCTTTAGAAAGCTCTTTGCTATATTCTGCCAGTTTATTATTCCATCTTGGTGTCTTTAAACCTTGTGTTAATAAATGGGCTACGCCCAGGTTAGTTAAATTCATTTGTGTTGGATCATGATCAAAATCAATAGAAAAATCTAATGGCTGGTGATCACTGCAACCAAAGGCCAAAACCTTAGTCCAGTGATCTATCCATTAGTGTGGCGGGTACACACACGTAATCCACTATGCTAGCTCCTGTAGAAGCAATGAAGGTCCAATCCCCAAAAGGATCTAGACTAGACCTTCCATTCAGGACTTTGTAATTCATTTTATATAAAAACTGAAGGAACTGTAAGCCAGCTGCATTCAAGGTCACATCTTTGGAGTGTCTAATAGGAAAAAGGAAATCCTTCTCCTCCTCAATCGCCATCAATTGGGCAATTGCTGAGTCAGTATTTCCTATTCTGGAGTTAAAGTCCCCTAATATAATAACTAGGGAATCCGGAAATTTCTCATCAATAAAGTCAAGAAATTCTTCTAACTGCTTCCAAAAAATGACCCGTTCATAGATACCCCTACAAGGTGGTAAATAAATATTGACAATAATCAGGGAAGCCTCAACCCCCCAGGAAAGATGTATTGCAAGCAAATTCTTAGGAGCATTTTCCAATTGGTACGTGTTTATCTGGAACTCATACCATCATATATATCTCCACAGCTTTTAATAGATGTTCATTCTGTATTTATTTAGTGAGTAATAATAATAAGGTAACGTTTGTAAGATGAGAATGAGGGCTAAAATTTGCAGTCGTTTGCAACATTTAAAAAACCTTTACAGTCAAGTCAAGCTGATTTGTACATAACTCAGAAAAATAATGTCCTTGTGTACGTATGAATCCCATAAAAATATTTAAATTGCCATAGTCTAAAATTGTTCGTGGGATATTGAAGAACATTCATAGCATTAATAATGAGGATAAATCTTATAAAGTCATGTAAATTAACCAACGACTTGTGTGTTCTTCAAATGTATGATCTTTGTTGTATTTTTTTGTTGTCCATTCTTTAAGAATAAATCAGTCAAGAGCAAAACTGGTCAGTCAGAGAGCACCGATGAAAAGTAGATTGACAAGTCAAGTGGCTTATCGAAAAAAATCTTTCATCCCTTCCTTCCAATGCTGAGGACACAGCATAAAGAAACCATCTACCCCAATGGACTATAACACTGTTCCGTGTGGGTGTGTGGTTTTGTTTTGATTTGGTTTTTGAACACAGGAAATCAAAACTCTGAACAACTATAGAAAATTACATATTGAATCCTTCTTCCCACTGAAGGGCACCCCTTTCATATTCCATTAATCAATAGTGTTAACCCTAAGTGTTTTTAAAAAATCATTTGAAAATAGAGTTATGACCCTTGAAATGGTGAGCTCTGGTGCCCAACCCCCTGAGAATGTAGCCATCTCTGGTTACCCTCTATGGATGGGTCATCAAGAACCATCACCGTTCTTTCATTTGAGAAGACGGCCAGAGATGAAGGGTATTTAAAATGAGCATGTCCCAGTGTGAGCACTGGGGAACTCAGGCTCCCCAGCACTCACGGTCATTTCATGTGACTTGCAAAGGGCATGTCCCTGCCCACAGTGCCTATGAGCAGGGGACCTGCCTGCTGGTGTGGGTGGTTGCCACTGTTCATATGGGCAGGGAATGCGTGGCTATCAATTGTCACACACTTTTTTGGCTTTCCCTTCAGGTAACACTCTGGATTTCTCAGCAGTGCTCCATGAGTGGGCATTAATGGGTGCTGTGTGGCTAATGGTAGCGTGCATTTCCCCACATGACTTTCAGCTGGGCAGTCGGATGAGTGACTCCTGGGTGGCTATGCATAGTAACACCTCGTTTAAAAACACCCAAAGAGAAAGTGTGGCTGGAGCAGCAGTAAAACCAGTTTGGGTATATTTTGTTCTATTTTGGGCAGTAGAGAGCTGGAGCTTGACTCAGGAGGAAGCAATCTGGAACTCTTGGGGGAGGGCAGAGACTCTTCAGGGGAATCCCTGGAATGCTGGACTTCGGGGGTACAGTGGTGTGCTGCCTGAAGAAAAACATGCAGGAGCTGCTGTTTCCAGTCCTGGCAACTTATAAAGCTGTTAAATAAATTGATTTCTATACATACCATAAGCCTCCAGTCTGTATATCTCCTAGAAAAGGACACACGAACCCAGAAAGTGTGCCAGTCTTGAACTTCCCACCCCTTGGGGAAGGTGGTGAGACAATAATTCTGAGGATTCTTATTTGCCTTCTGGCTCTTTTTTTTAAAAAAAAAAAATCTTTTGGTTTCAGTGAGGATACAGGTTCAAGGTTTTATCTACAACCATGAGGGTTAGAAACTTACTTTTTAAATGAAAGCTGAGATTCTAGGGTAAGATTTGTCATAAAATCCCATAGTAGGCAATACTAGGTTGTATGGTTGGTTTCTTGAACTCCGAAGAGTATTGGCACCACATTGATCTTCCAATGGACTTTTTTCATAAAATTTCACTTATAGCGGTGGTATTGACATAAATCAAATTTGATTAACTAGAATTTCCTTTTCAGTTGATCTGCTCTTCCCCC
>QEPC01007467.1:2429706-2489801 GCA_003113815.1 Sphenodon punctatus
TAAGCCACAGGTAGGGACCGCAGCTGATTATATGTTCTGTACAGCGCCAGGTTGTTACTGGCGCTTTATAAATGTTTAATAATAATAATAATAATAACAAGTTTTTATGTGGCCCCTTTCCAGTGCCTGCATCTGGCCCCTGGATCCAGCCTCTACCACCAAGCACTGAAAAACTGAGCTCAGGATAATGTGGCGGAAAGGAGGGCCTGCACAGAAAGACACTGAGCAGATTCATGGCAGTGATCTATGATCTGGGCCCGCCTTTTCTTGGATACACCTGTAAAGCACCCCCACCCTTAACATGTATGTGGCCCTTGGAGCTCATACTAATTTTCATTGTGGCCCCCGGGCCAGAAAGGTTTCCCCACCCGTGTCTTAAGCTATCCATGTCTTTTGGAAACTCTAACAAGTGGTCCCACCCTTGCAGGTCAGATTGCAAAGAAAGAATTTCCTTCAGATCTTACGTTTTTCCATAAGTGGGTTTAAAAGTAGCATGAGTAGTTACCAACCAGAGATCTCTGGTCTCTCTTGATTCCGGTGATACACTAGCTAAGGTCTTCTGTTCGCTGTCTGTGGCATTATTTGCATGAAAAAAATATAGTGTCTCCTCTTCCCAAGCAGTTTCTCTAGTGGTACTGCTGGGGAAGAGGAGATGCTACATCTTTTTCATGCAAATAATGCCACAGACAGTAGCCTTATGCACTAGAAGAGGGAATATTATACCCAGGGGTATAATATACAACAGGAGCAGGGAGCTGTTTGTAAAATAAGCAAGGAGCGACCAGATACAAAGTAACAATAGAGGCCCTCCAGCTCCTAGCTAGGAAGAGTGTGCTAGCAGCTGCAGGGAGTGCTGAAAGTCAACTTAGGCTGTAGTGCCACAAGCCAGGCCAAGTGTGAACAAAAGTCAGCGGGGTGGAAGGAGGGAGGCAGACCCCAGTGGGGAAGGGTTGGGAGAGTCTGTGCAGGTGCAAGTTGGATACATATTGTTGTTTAGAAATCTTGTGCGTGTATAATATATATACACACACATAATACATAATTATATATTATATATATAATACACACGCACAAGATTTCTAAACAACTACTAACTCCAGCTTCCCTCACTTACCTTTCAGAAGATCTTTCAGAATCATAAATGATACATTCCAAGGAAGCTTGTGCTAAATCTTCTTCTTCTGAAACTATACTTTTCTGAGTTAGGTATTATTAGGACAATCTTTTTCAGCCCTTTGTGGTATTGCTAATTAAAGCTGCAATTTTAAAAAAATTTCTTTTGTCTCAAAGATTCTTGAAGGTACTCCTTTTGACTTATACGTGATTTCATCAATGTTTGTTTTTCATCAAGAAGAGTTTTGAACTCTTAGAATCTTGAAGTAAATGACTTACATCATTGATGGCCGGAAAGTGGTCAGTAAAATGAATTTGAAATTCTTTAAATATTTAGAACTAGGGTTGCCATACCTCCTCTTTAATTCAGGACGCTTATGAAAAATACATGCTGTAGCCCTGCACCATGTATTTTTCATAAGCATCCTGGATTAAAGGGGAGGTATGGCAACCCAGTTTAGAACAAACAGTTACATAAGTTCACAGTCAAGTTAGGGCCTTCCTTCAGTTTTTATCAAAGTTTGTAGAAATTTTCTTTGTTGCTTCTTGTCAGTTGGTTTCATTGCTTCAGTTCTTGCAATCCACTGCAGTATACTATGCAATGAATTTTTTGCAACGTACTGTAGAATGTTTCATTGGGCAACACTGGAACTGAAAAAGTTGCAGGATTTGGTTTTGTGGGGTTTTGTTGTTGTTTTAATGTTCCCCCAAATATTCTTCACTTCCATGCATATGAATCTTAAAGATTCAGTCTGGGTACAATACTTGGTGAATAGGGGTGATTTCAGACGTTATGAGATCACGCTGAACCACACTGAACCACGCTCAACCCCCCCGCGGCGCCAAAGGGCCTGGAACGTCTGAACGGCGTGCGCCAGATGTTCATCACGCTCAATACCCACATGGGGTCAGTTTCAACCACGCTTCCCGGGCTAGCCGGGGGAAGGTCTCGGGAAGCGTGGTCAAACCAACCCCCACAGGGAACCAAGCAAAAGTAACGTCTGGACGCCAATCCCCCAGCGGAACCAAAAAAATGGAGCCCCGGCCGGGGACGAGGCACGCAGCGTCGCTGCCAGGCAACCAGCACCAACACAAACACCGGAGGGAGATTTAAAGCGAGAGCAGCAGCAAGCAAGCGTGGCGGGATGGAGCGAGGAGGGAAGCGGAAGAGAGCGGAGGCACGAACAGCGACAGCGGCGGGACAGGAGGCGGAGGACGTGCAGCCAGGCCCAGCGATGCAGGCGGAGGGGGCACAGGTGCAGGAAGGGGGCACACGGGAGCACCCGACCAGGGAGGCGCCCCGGGAACACCAACCACAGCTGCAGCCGGGTCGCGCCGCCCCGGGGACAGCGGCCGGAACAGGCCCACAGGAGGCACCCAGGAAACGGGTAAGGGCACCCACTGGGAGGGGAACAGGGGGCACAGGGGAACCCCCTGTGGAGGGGGCCGGGGGGACCCCGGGCGGAAGGCAGGGGGGCAGGGGGACCCCGGGCGGAGGGCAGGGGGGCAGGGGGCCCCCGAGAGGGCCCACACCCTCACCCAGCAACCAACCACCCCCCTTCCCCCCCCCAGACACGAAAGTCGGCCCGGGCGGACGAGCCCCAGGAGGAGCCCGGCCCCCGGCCCCCGGAGGCGCACCCCCAGGAGGAGGTGGAGGAGGAGCAGAGGCAGGTGCAGCATGAGCTGCACCGGGAGGAGGAACAGCAGGGGCCCAGCCGGAGGAAGGCCTATCACAGAGGGGGACAGTGGGGCCTCCAGGAGACCCGGGACTTCATACGGATCTGGGGGACCCTCGAGTACCAGGTGGAGCTCGCAATAAACCAGCGCAACGAGCATGTCTACCGGGACATCGTGCGCGACATGGAGGCGGCGGGGCACGAGCGCACTGTCAACCAGTGTCGCTCGAAGGCCAAGGAGCTCAAGAGGGGGTACAAGGCCCTCAAGGACAATAACAGCCGCTCCGGCCACGGGGCCCGCACCGCCCCCTACTACGATGCCCTGGACCGCATCCTTCACATGAAGGGCTCCATCGTTGCCCCACGCCTGGTGGGCAGCGCTGTGGTCCAGGGCAGGGAGCGGGCCGAGGTACCCCCTCCCCTCGCCGCCCGCCCGGTAGACACGAGCTCAGGGGACCCCCACCCCCAGGAGGACCACCCGGGACCCGCAGAAGCCCCAAGGCCCCCCCCCAGCAGCAGCCCGGAGACATCCCAACGCCGGGCCGGCCAGGCGGAGTCGGAGGTCGGCACCTTCACCACCCTCAGCCAGTGGTCCCAGGGGGAGCACTCCCAGGGTGAGGCGCCGGGCTCCGAAGGCTCGGAGACGGACATAGAGGGTAAGCGGGCCCCCAGGGCAGGGGGGGGGCATGACCAGGGGGCCGGTGGCAGGGGTGGGGGCCCTGCTGCAGGGGCCACAACCAGCCCCCTTCACCCGCTCCCCCCTCTCCCGCCCGCAGGACATGGGGAGCCCCAGGACCGGGCCAGCGAGACGGTGCAGGCCCCCGCGGAGGGCACAGGAGAGCAGGTGCCGGACCCAGGTAAGGCGGGAGGGCTGGGATGGCGGGAGGGCCCCCCGGGCGCCAGCCCAGGGGGGCCTCCGGCCTCAGTGGGGGAGGGGGGGCAGGGGGCCCCGGGACCCGACCCCGCTAGGGGACAGGGCCCTGCACTGACCCACCCGCCCATTTCCACAGGGCAGCCCCCGCGCGCGGCGCCTCCGCCGGCCGCAGCCCCAGCCCAGCGGATGCGGGAGTACCGGGCGCGGGTCCGCAGGCGCAGGGAGGAGCAAGCGGAGGACATCGTCCGCAGGGCGGAGGAACAGGGGGAGCGCATGATCGCCTCCGTGGACCGCATGGAGGCGGCCATAGAGCGGTCCATGGAGAAGGCCCTGGAGACAGACCGCCGGCTGGAGGCGGAGGTGCGCCTGGAGCGGAGGCGGGAGCGCCGGGAGCACCAGCGGCAGCAGGGGCTGCTCAGGGGCCTCCGGCAGGACATACAGGGCATGGTGCGGGAGCACAGTGCAAAGATGGACAGGTCCCACGACATTGGGACCTCCCTGCTCCTGCATGCGGGCACCATGTGTGCCTACGTGATGGCCGGCGCACCTCCGGGCGCCCTGCCCGCCCAGGTCCCCATGCCGGGCCCCTCGGCGCCCCCGGGCCCAGCCCTGCCGCCCCTGGCGCCCCCCCGGCCCCAGGGCCCTCGCATGCGCCTCCCAGTGCCCCCGGGCCTCCGGAGGGTCCAGCCCCCCCGGGGCGCGACCGGGGCACCGGGCACAGCTGCCCATCCGCCGCCCGGCCCCCTGCCGGGGCCGGGACCGGCCCAGGACACGGCAGGGGACACGGACAGTGGGGGGGAGGGGAGCTCCCAGAGCTCGGTGGGCCCAAGCGGCCGCACGAGGGGTCGGCCCAGGAAACGCGGGGGGATGGTGGGAAGGGGGGGGAGGGGGAGGGCCACATGAGGGCGGGTGGTGGACGGGGTCACGGGCACGGGGGTGGGGAGGGGGCACAGGGTGATTGTGTGAACTGTGTGGGCAATAAAGTGTTGTAAAGAGACAGTTGTCCCCGGCCCGTTTGTGGGGGGGACAGGGCTGTGGGACCGCGTGTACAGGGGCATGGGCACGGAACGGGGGGTGGGGCCCCCAGGGGCGGGAAGGCCCTCACAGCGGGCCCCCCCGGGCGATGTGGGTTGCAAGGGCGTTCCGGATCCTTTTGGCATACCGGTACTCCCGGGGGTTCCCTGCGTTCACGTACAGGGGAACAGGACCGGGGGGCCGGTGGGGCTCGGGGTACTCCAGGGCCGCCCCCTCGGTCTCGCACACATTGTGCAGAACGCAGCAGGCACCGATCACCAGGGCGGAGGTGGGGACGGTGAAGTCCAGGCGGCCAGCTATACTCCTCCAGCGCTGCTTCAGGGCCCCGAAGGCACGCTCCACCACGGTCCGGCTCGCACACAGGCGGGTATTGTATACCTGCTCCGCAGGGGTGCTCGGGACAGGGTAGACCTTCATCAGCCAGCGGGTCAGGGGGTAGGCGGGGTCCCCCAGGATGCAGGGGGGCATGGGAACACCCTCGATCCACCTCATGCCCATGTCCGCGAAGTCCCCCCGGTACATGCGGGCATAGAAGGGGGAGATGGTCATGATCCTGGCGTCGTGACTCCGGCCGGAGTTGCCCGTGTAGATGTCTATGAAGCGGGCCCGGTGGTCCACCACCCCCTGCAGGTGCAGGGAGTAGTATCCGTGCCGGTTCACATACTCCAGGGCCTCCCCCGCGGCCGGGCGCAGGATCTCGATGTGTGTGCCGTCCACGGCTCCGATGCAGTTCGGGAAGCCCCCGGCCGCGAAGCCAGCCATCACAGCGCCCTGGTCCAGGAGCTGGATGGTCCTGTCGAGGAGCACGCCCTCCACAGCCTCGCACACATCCCGCACGATGCAGGCGACCGTGCTGAGCCCCACCCCGAAGTGCTGGGACACGGAGCGGCAGGAGTCGGGCGTTGCGAGGGCCCAGACCCCTATGGCCACCCGCTGGACCATGGGGATGGGCTCCCGCATGGAGGTGTGCTGCCGCTCCAGCCAGGGCGTGAGGAGCTCCGCTAGGCGCAGCAGGGTGGCCTTGCCCATCCGGAAGTGGGACCCCCACTCGGCCTCCCCCCAGTGGGCCTGGGCCCGCTCCCACCAGGCCTGGGGCCGCTCCGTGACCCATAGGCTCCGCGCTATGGGCATAGCCAGCAGCGCTGCCCGGCGGAGGGTCTGCGTTGCCCAGCGGAACCGCCTCGCGGCCCCTCGGAGCGCAGCGGGCCGGGTGAGGCTCCGGCAGGCGGCCAGCCACGCCCCCCAGGCCCGGCGCCGAGCCCTGAGCCGGGCACGGACTCTCCTGCGGGCCTGCTGGCCCCGGAGGCGCACGCCAGCCCGCAGGGCCAGGACATAGCGCAGGCGGACGGCCAGGTGCACCCTCTCGGTCAGGAGGCACAGCTGCTCAGTGTGGTCACGGTGCCACTCAGCCGCGAGCGCGAGGAACATCCA
The DNA here is from genome assembly GCA_003113815.1 of Sphenodon punctatus. Taxonomy (NCBI): domain Eukaryota; kingdom Metazoa; phylum Chordata; class Lepidosauria; order Sphenodontia; family Sphenodontidae; genus Sphenodon; species Sphenodon punctatus. The sequence continues at coordinate 2,435,836 of QEPC01007467.1, forward strand.
GTTCCCACCTGCCCTATCGCGCTCCATGGTGCTGGGGCCCCGGTGGGGGCTGGGAGCGCTTATGGCGGCCCGGTGCTGGTGGCTCCGCCCGGGGGTCGGCCTCGCGGGCCTGCGCGCGCCCTGTGCCGGTGCGTTCCGGCTGCTCCCGCCCCCAGCACCCCGGGCCCCCTCCCCTCGCTGTTTGTAGCGGGATGGCCTTGAAGGTGCGATTAGGCAGACAGAGAGCTCGCTGTTGTTCTCTGCAGCTGTGCCGGGCCCGCACCCCACGCCTCGCTCTGTTGTGCTACAATGTTGCGGTGCGGGCCCGTGTTCCCTGTCCCGGGGGCCGGGCCGAGCCTCTCCCGGCCCTGGGCAGTCTGTGTGCCCTCCGGGCTCCGTGTCCCATTCCCTGTTGTGCTGGACCATGGCTGGCTGCCCATCCATGGGGCTCCCGCTGTCCGGCCCCCAAGGGGCCCCCCATATCTGGGCCTTCCGCGAGACCATGTCTCTGTGCGACCTGTGGCACACCCCTGCCGTGCAGCTGCTCCTGGCCGGGCCGGGGAGCCGTGCAGGTGCCTACGAGAGCCTGAGCTCCGGGCTCCGTTACTTTGGCCATGTGGTGAGCGCCCGTGATTGCCGGCTGCATGCGGAGGCCCTGGGGCTGGCTCGTTTCCCCGAGGGGCGCATCCCGGAGGTGCTGTGCGCCCATGTGCCCTGGAGCGCCTCGGAGACCGTGTCAGCGCTGGTGGTGTGTGGTCTGGGCGCCTACTCGGAGTGCCTGGCCGAGGGTGGCCCTGCCTTGGCCGTGAGCTACTTCTCCTGTGTTCACGGGGCCCGTGGGTACCAGCGCACCCGTGGGGCGGCGTTCCAGCGGCTTCTGGAGCTGGGGCATCTTCCGTGGCCCCCTTCTGCTGCCTGCTGTGTGCCGGAGCCCTCCGCGGTGGAGATGTCATCCCTGTTGGCGGTGTGGGCGCGTGTGGATGTGCAGCTGGCCCTCACCATGCCCGATCCCTTCGAGGCCTACTACCTGATCGCCCACTACATGTCCTTGCAGGGGTACCGCCGGGGCATGCTGCACTGGCCCCACCTGGTCCACCGGGCGGGCCACCCGGGCCCTGGGGCCAGCGGGGCCCCCGGCAGCGGCCCGTGAGCCCCGCGTCGCTGGCCTGCCCCCCCCCGCGTGGTGCCCCCGTGTGGGCTCCCGCCCCGGCCCGGGGGGGGGCCTGGTCCCCGCTGGCCGCTCCCGACCTGCGGACCCCACCTCGGTGAGCTCCCGCCCGCCTCGCTGCTTGCTGCTGCCCCTGGCCGTGGTCCTGGGCCCCCTCCATCCCCGTGACTCCGTGGGTGCTGCCTGAGCGTCGCTGGTGCTGCGGAGGAGCACCGCTGGACCCGGCTGCCCTGCCTGTGCCAGCCTTTGACTGTGGGGCCCCCTTCCTCCTCCTCCTGGCGCCCCTCCGCCGGCCTCGCTGTGCTTTGGGGGCCCCCAACGTGCCTTGCTCCGGGGGTCCGCCCCCCCCCCCCGAGACTGCCTCTGTTCCTGTGGGGGCACCTCCTTGGACTGGACTGGACTGGGGTGGTGTGGGGGTGGGGGTTGCTGCTGTCTGTGCCTTGCCCCGTGGTGGTGCCCCCCCCTCCCTGCCGGTGTTCCGGGTGGGGTGTTCCGGGCGCCCCTTCCCCCCTTCCCGGCCTTTCCCTGGTGTGTGTGTGTGTGTGTGTGTGTGTGTGTGTGTGCCCGGGCGTGTGGCCGTGCATTGTGCCCCGCTGCGGGACCGCTGTGTGAGCCGGCTGTCAGCCTGTTCTCGCTCTTCCCCCCTCCCTTCCCGTTTCCCTTGTGTGGGCGTTCCCTTGTGTGCCTTGTGGCTTCGTTTGCCCTCAGTCGGCCATGTCTGTGTCCCGCCCCTGCCCGGTGCCTTGTGGGGGTTTAGCGCCCGCCGGGGGTTCGGCTGCACGTCTGTTGTGCTGCCACGGGCCGCGATGGTGCGGCCCGGTTCCGGCCCGTGGTCCCGTTCCCGGCACGTCTGTTTGGGTCGTTTTCCAACCCCCGGGCGTGGTTGCGCTGTTCGCCCCCCCTGGTGGTTCGCTGTGGTGAACCGGCCGCCCGTAACGTCTGAAAATACCCTAGGTTGCCTAAAGATTCTTCTATAAAGATGTAACATAGGGTGTTTTCAGACATGACGCTAACCCCAGTTTAACCACACTTGAACATTTCTTTTATATGTTGCAGGGCTGTATTGGTGCCCTATGCAGCCCTGCAACATGCATTAAAAATGTTTGTGTGGTTAAACTGGGGTTAGCGTCATGTTTGAAAACACCCTTACACTCTTATAAATATCCACCCTGTTTGAACTACTGTCATACATCTATTTTGTACAGTTTAGGACGGTGGTAACCCCCATACCTGCACGTTGGCTTACAATGTCCTGTACTTTATTATTCCTCAAACCACAAAAAGAACTCTTCCATTTCCCAGATGTTATCTTGATTTTTATTATTTTCAGTTGGTTTTTTCATGGATAGGTAGGTAATTGGAGGGTAATGGTGCAGCAGCAACAAGGCCAAACACAATGTAAAAATCAAGGAGGTAAAAAAGTTACAGCAAAGTTAAAACCATGGTAAAAAAGAGTGTAGCACAAGAGAAAAACTTAAAAGGAGTGGAGCCAGCCAACATGCTTCAAAAAGATAAAAAGAGCACCCAAGACAGCCTCATCCTCAAGAACAATCGACAGACTAGTGAGCTGAGCTCTGTAGGGTGAGTATGACTATATAAACCACAGCAGTGCGTGGCTGTGCGGCCTCAGAGTAGTCTCCCCTGAGCCAACGTTGGTCTGTGGAGAGAAATTTTGGTCTGTGAAGAGCCCATGGTCAATACATAATCTGGCAAGGACAAGTTTTTCTCTCTCCTTACTGCAGAAGGAACTCTGCTGAGGCTGGAGCAGAGGCTTAATCACAAACATCCTGGTTGTCCAACACTTGCTGTAAGTGGCCTGCCAGACAGCAGAAGTTGATATTTAAAAACTAGAATAAAATTGCTAAAAGAAACTGCCATGTTGGTGGTCAGCAGGAAGCCAGGAGATTTTATGGCTGCATCAGCGTGCTCTTTGCCCCAATCCTAATGTGCCCGTAGATCCAGCAAAAAAACACCCAGATGTCTTGGGACCAGCTGTAGTTGGATAGAAGCGAATAATGGATGCCGATTTAAAACAGAGGGAGTCCAAGGCTTGCAAGGAATTTGGAGTCAGAACGAATAATGGACTTCTGCGGCGGTAGAATGGACATGAATGTCGGCGCTTGGGTGATTGCTTCGCAGTGAAGACTGGGGACTCCAGAGGGGGAGCATGTGCAATGCTCTATCCTCGCAGACCATCAAAGCCGCCACTAAGCCCTTTGACTTACAGCCATTTGCAAAGATGGCTGCAAATTTTGTATGATGCAGGTGATGTTCCCAGGAAAGTTGGCAGTACCATTTGGGTGTCATCAAGGTATGAGGAGAAAGAGTTGGCAAGAAGCCAGTTTGCAGCCCAAGGTAGATGAGTGATGAGCAGGCAGTACCATCTAAAGAAAGGTTCAACTGCTGCAAAAGAAAATACCGCTGAAGCCAAAAGGAGGAATCATCGAACCGCAAACAGGTTCCCATGATGGGGGTGAAAAAGAAAGTCCCATGTGGCATGCCCGGGTAGATTGATGCTTGGCAGAGTTGCATGTGGTATATTAAGTAGAGGCGCAAAATCCTCCGCACACAAACTATGCATGGGTAAAGTACAGAATGCTCCTGTGCACAGATGAATGCCCTGGTGGTGGACAGGGTCAGGCTTCTGCAGAACAGAGGACCTGGCAGAACTATAAACTCTGGAAGCATAGTCCAACTTAAATTGCCCAAGTACCCAATAAATCTGCAGCATAGATTGGTGGTCAGTTCCCCATTAGGCAGAAGATACAACTTGCACAATGTTCATTGCCTTCTCACACTTAACTCTCAGCTGATGTGTATTCAGGAGAAAAGCAAGTTTTCTGTCCATCGCCAAACCAAGAATTTTGACTTCTGCCACTATGAGGATACTTACATGTCCCAGTGATAGGTCAGGATCAGGAAATTTGACTTCTGCCCTGCAAATGGCAAATACAAAGAACCTTCTCCTCTGAAAACTTAAAACTATTCTCAGTGAATGACCACGGTGTCAATTGTCTCAGTGAACTTCACATTAGATGGAAAGCAACGAATTTGGAAGTTGTTAGCATAGAGACAGTTATATACAGCAGGGAGTCTGCAGTATGGTTTTTCTGGAGAGTAAACAAGATGACAACAAGGGCACTAACCAACCCTCCTTCTGTGAAAAAGAGTGAGAATACGTAGGCAAGCAACAAAATAAGGAGCTAGGTATACTACGGTCCTGGCCAATAGACAATCTCCCACCCACCCACCCCAAAAAAGCCCCAAAGTGCTGTAGATGTGGATAATATGTAGAATAAGATGGCTTATTAATCATGACTCAAAAAAGCTGTGAATAGGAAAGATATATTTACCAAAACAAAAAACTTTACAGTTTAAAAAAAACATTAAATGCACAACTGTTTTCCAAAATAAAAATTTACCTCTTCAAAATCATTTTCACTTTAGCGTAAAATTTTAAAAAAACCAAATTCAGTAGAATTATAATTTAAAAACCCGCCCACTCCATACATTGCTATAAAACCTAAACGCCAAAAAACATGGGAATTATTTCAAAATTCCAAAAATAATTAATATTGTATCCTCGTCAACATAAATGTAATATATCTACTTAATCCCTTAACATACATACTTTTATTCATTTTTATCAATAACTAAACTTTCACATTTTTGCATTATTAAACTTTAAATTATTATCATAATTCGACAACTAACAATTTTTTACGTGCATTAACTGTCATTTACATGTATACAAATTGTATACGCTTTATACAGTAAACTCTTAAAAATGTGTATGTACAAAATATTATACAATTTGTTAAACACAATCCAGTTCAGTATAAACAGAGTTAATGCACTTAAAGTGTTAGTTGTCAAATTATGATAATTTAAAGTTTAATAATGTATAATTTAAAGTTATAATAATTATTAAATATAATGATTAAATATAATAATTTTAAGTTTTATCCGTGATGAGTATAAAATATGAATTATTTTTGGAATTTTGAAAGAATTTCCATATTTTGGGGTGTTTAGGTTTTATAGCAATGTATGGAGTGGGCGGTTTTTTGAATTATTCTACTGAATTGGGTTTTAAAAAAAAATTTAAGCTAGAGTGAAAATGATTTTGAAGAGGTAAATTTTTATTTTGGAAAACAGTTGTGCATTTAACAAAGCTTTTTTGTAAATTTTATTGTTTTTTGACACAATTTGTTGGTTTATGCAAGTATTATAGTCATAGTTGTATTGGTAGTGTGTATGTGAAAGGCAGTTTTGGTAAGAGTTTTGAAACAATAACAAACAAGACAGACACGTAAGATGTTGATTATATAATTTTTATTGTTTGAAAACATTGTTAAACTAGTGCTTTTTCTGAGGAAGGCGAAAAAACAACTAAGTGTGAAAAACCCATTTAGATATTATGAGAAAACACATTTTTAGTCGTAGAAATTCCTTCCTGATCTCAAAGATGACAATCAGAATAATATTCCCAGAAGAAAACGTACGTTTGTTACAGAAATTATTAGAACATGAAGATTGAAAATAACAACAAATATCAACAAATAACAGGAAATAACTATGTTTTTATTATTTTTTTTGTTTTTAAGGAAGTTTTTTAAAAAAAAAAGTATTTAATGTAAAGTGTGTGAGACGTGTATGTATTTTGTTGGTCGATTGGGGATATAGTGTGTTTTTGTGATATTATATATGGCTGTGTTATGTTACCTTGAGTTTTCTTTTTTATCTTACAGACCTAATAAAGAAAAGTTAATTAACATTGTATTAGTATAGACTCTTTTGTAATGTAAGTGGTTTTGTAATATGTTTTGTAGTGTAGTTGGATATTTTTAATATAATTTTGTTTTACAGAATGGAGTTGTGTACAAACAGACTTAATGCACTTTGAAAAAATTATTTCTTGTTGAATTATGATAATAAATTAATAATGAAAAATGTGAAAGTTTAGTTATTGATTAAAATGAATAAAAGTATGTATGGTAAGGAATTAAGTACATATATTATATTTGTTTATGAGGATAAAATATTAAATATTGCTCAAATTCTGAAATAATTTTCATGTCTTTTGGCGTTTATGTTTTGTTCCATTGTATAGTCAGTTTAGGGCGGGTAGGAAGTAGGAGTGGGGTTTGGGGGGTTATGTGGAGGTGGGAGGAAGGGTTGGCAGGTCAGGTTAGGGCATGGGATGTTGTGCGGTGTGTGGGAGGTAAGGGCAGTGGTTGGGGGGTTAGGTCAGGAGTGGGGATGTTGCGTGAGAGGTGGGAGGAGAAGTCTGTCTCCCATGCTTGGAAACAGCACCCCCACCTTTTTCTCCTCCCTCCTTGGTTCTTGAACGTGATTCCCACTAGCTGCTGCTTGGCAAACTTTCAGAGCCAACCCAGACTGTCCCCATCCTTCACGAGTCCTGCAGCAAAGAAGAGCCCCCCAGCAGGGATCCTCCAGCGGACATGCTTGACTGGCTGGCAGGGGACTCTCTTCTAGGCTCCGGGTCCTTCAGGAGAATTAGCAAAGATTTGGCAAACTTGCAAGGCTGTCTCCTCCTCGGAGTCCCCCGCCGCAATCAGTGCCCAACTCTGCAGGTAGTAGCCCCGGTCATTGCAAGCCTGCAGCTTGTTTAGTCACACCGGGAGCAGAGCCACACCAGGTGGGGAGACTGCTCCTCCGTAGCACCGCCAGAGCCATGCAAATCCGTGAGCAAGTCAAGGAGGAAGGGAAGAGGGGGCAATCGATGGGATCTAACGGCGCGGGGTGGGGGCTGCGACGAGAGGGGGGCCGGATCCTTCCTAGAGGAGCTGCAGTAGCAGAGCCTGGCAGGGGCAAGTTTGTAGACAGAGCGTACTATGGGGTTGCTTACACGTGGGCTGGATGGTGAACGGGTGAACTGGCTGTCAGGCAGAGCAGGGGGGAGTCATGTAACTTTCCTGGAATTCCTACCTTGGCCAGTGCTCTCTCACCCCCGCTCACTTGGATTGTTTGGGGCTGGGCGGTGGAGTAAACAGTAAGCAAACAGACACACACACCCTCACCCTGGAGGAGCCTGTGCCGAGCCCAGCTCCCAGCACTTGTTGGAACCCAGCCGCATGTCTTGCTTCTCTGCCCCTGTCCTGTCCTGCGGGGGGGACCTGCTGCCCGGCTGCCTGTCCAGCAGCGTGGAGTTCCTGCAAACTGGTGCAGGGCACAGAGCACGGGGGAGCCCTATAGAGAGGAAAGGGGGTGGTGGTGATTGCAGGGGGAAAGGTAGGCGGCTTCAGCATGTGCTGGGCTCCTGGGAGGCTATGGGCTCAGAGTCCCTGGGCTGCGCTGGTGGGAACTGACTGAATCTGAGCCTGTCTGCCTGTCGTGTCTCCTCTGGTCCCCACCCCGGGGGCTGTGCCCCATCTTTGCGCCTGATCCCTTGCACTGGCAAGCCCAGTGCCCTGAGCAGAGCTTCCCATGCCCGACTGGTTTCCTCCTTCTTTCCGAGCGGTTGGTCTTGGGGGCAGGACAGCTAGAGCTTGTGCTAAACGTACGTGATTTTAATAGCTGGCTTCTGATAAAGTTGCGTGTTTTTAAAAAGTAGAATCATGCACTTTTCCTTATGGTGTGTTTTAAGGAAAGTTGCATGACTCTACTTTTTAAAAGCACGCAACTTTATCAAAAGGCAGCTCCATCACAAAGACTTTAATTAAGCTCTAGCCAGTTTCATGCCAGTTACAGAGCTCTCCGCTTCCCGGCTCTTGGCTCCGCTCCTCTCCAGGAGCCGGGCCGCGGGGCACTGTGTAACTGACATGAAACTGGCTAGTAGTGTAGAGTTTAAATTAAACTCTTTGTGACGGAGCGGCCCTCTCATAAAGTTGCGTGATTGTAAAAAGTAGAGTCGCATACCTTTCAAGTCAGCAGCTGCTCAACTGAGCATGTGCAAGTCTGCAGAACTGAACTGTGTTTTGCCAGTCAGCAGCTGCTGAACTGAGCATGCATGAGCCTGCAGAACCGATTTTGTACTTATTAATATTACAGAAGCATTTGTTATTGATCTCATGCTCCAAACCTGTGATGTTTGGGGGCTCAACGCATCTAGGGGGAGGAGATATTGATCTCTCAGAGCTGGCTTCTGATATGTGATTTCCAAGCGGACTCACGTAACTTTGGTTATGCTGTGCTGCGCATGTGCTAGCCTGCACAACAGTTTTAAAAATCATTAATAACTCCGTTTTGGTTCTACCGATCACTATCCTATTACAGAAGCAGTTGTTATTGATCTCATACTTGAAGGTTGTGATGTTTGGGGGGGGGGGTCAACTCATGAAGGGGGAGGAGATATTGATGATTCAAAATCATGATTTCTTATAGTGTATTTGGGCAGTAAGCAGGTTGTGAACTGCGCATGTGCGAGCCTGCAGAACCAATTTTTTCATTATTAATAACTCAGTTTCGGCTGCACAAATCACTATCATATTACAGAAGCAGTTCTTATTGATCTGATGCTATAAGCCTGTGACGTTTGGGGGCTCAACGCATCTAGGGGAAGGAGATATTGATCTCACAGAGCGGACTTCTGATACATACGTGATTTGCAAGCGGACTAACGTAACTTTGGGTGTATTTCGGCGCTGAGCAGGTCGTGAACTTCACACGTGCGAGCCTGCAGAACTGATTTTTTCATTATTAATAATAACTCGCTTTTGGCTGTACCAATGAGTATCATATTACAGAAGCTACTGTTATTGATCTCATGCTCGAAACCTGTGCCGTTTGGGGGTTCAACTCATGAAGGGAGGAGGAGATATTGATGATTCAAAATCGTGAGGACGCCTGCATTTTGACCACAACCAGTTAACGTTTAAACAGTCATAACATTTTATTTTGCTGATGGATCTTTTTGAAACTTTGTGGATATGAAGATCGTGCGAACTTATAGCCATGGATACATTTTCACAAATGTAGCTCAAGCGGTTCCCTCAAAATCTGGGCTTCAGCAGTCCCCTGTTTATAATGAAGAGTGGTTGTGCATTTAACTTTCTTCCAGCTACCACTGGAAGAAAATAAAACTCTGTCTATGCTACCTTCCTTTGTTGAGAATTAATGGCATGTGAGTAAACTTTTTTATATTTTTACTTCCATTATATTAGTTGGTTTCCACAAAAGGAGTAAATAATGTATAATATGTTTTTAGATACAATTATAGAATAATTCACCAAGCAAAGCGATAAAAGTTATGGACATCTAACTTTCGGTAAGAAGTTACTGAAGAAGAAGTTAGAAGTTCTTTCAGTAAGAAGTTATCACAGCTCACACATTATTTTTAAAACCAGAGTTGTAAAACCTACAACTCCAGTTTTAAAAATAACGTGTGAGCCATTGGGCACAGCTGTTTTCAGTGGCGGCCGGCGACTTCCTGTGCATATAAATGCTCCCCACATGACTTTTTAAAGAGTGGATTTGTCAATCTGCTAGATTGCTAGAATCTGCTACATTCTTCTAAAAATGCACTACAAGTTTTATTATACCTTTTTCTATTCACAGCTTTTTTGAGTCATGATTGATAAACGATCTTATTGCTATGTTGGAATCTAGGAAATGAAGCCTCGATGAAGACTGTTGACAAGTGAAAATCAATGAGTGCAGCCACATGATGCACTTACCACACCTTGGGCAGCCTTACCCCACTCCAGGCAGCCTTACTACGCAATGCGGTGCATTGTGTGCCTGGCAGCAGCCAGATTTTCTCCTACTGCATGGCATGGCAGGCAGCTAGCTGCTACATGCTGCTTCCTTGGAAAAAGGCCACGGATGCAGTGTATAGCAGCCTTACCCAAAATGGGGTAAGGCTGCCCAAAGCATAGTAGCTTGTGTGCCCGATCACTGTTTGCCCCACCATGTGGCAGGGTTTGCTGCTGGGCTTTGAACAGCAGCTGCTAACTCCAGGCTCACACGGCCATATCATGGCAGGGGGTGGGATAGTAGTCAGCCCAGAGGAGGGAGGCAGGGCTGGGCACCCACTCGTGTGACTGGCGCCTCGCCCTGTAGTGGGATGTCCAACAGCAGCCCCCCTGCCCGGCTTCACCGTGAGTGAGATGACCGTCTAACCTGCTCCCCGCAAGTGCCAGCTGCACTTTTCTACCATGGTGCCATGTGGGGATCAGGCCCTCCACAGCTCATATGCCAGTAGCGAGCCGAGCCAGGTTCACGGTATTGGTATTGATCTATAAGGCCCTTCACGGTCTGGGCCCCTCGTACCTCAGGGACCGCCTCGCCCTCCACACCCCAGAGCGGCTCCTTTGGTCCGCCGGGGGTGCCTTCTTGGAGAGGGCATTCTCGGTGGCCGGGCTGCACCTTTGGAATTCCCTCCCGGAGGAAGCTCGCCTGGCCCCAAGCCTTTTAACATTCTGGCGAATTTGCAAAACCTGGCTGTTCTCCCAGGCCTTTGGGGAGGGGGGGAAGGTGGGTTGGGGGGGGGTTGTTATCCCCTCCACTCTTACTTATTATATTAATTAATTTTATGTTCCCTAGCTGTGTTTTATTGTTGTAATTTTGTGAGTATTTTAAAATGTTTTATATTTGTATTTTTATTTTTTCAATTTGTTAGCTACCCCGAGCTATTTCAGGAGGGGCGGGATATAAATATGAATAAATAAATAAATAAATATGGCTGCACCCAATGTCTCAACACAGCTGTTGTATTTCACGCCCCTTTGATATTTTTCGTATTTATCTTGGCATTTCAATTTTAGTATAAATAAAGCTTTGTTTTTAATCAATGTATTTTCCATATCTACAGCCTTTTAGTATTTTATATTATTTTTCGGAGAATTCATAGAGCCAATACAAATCTGGTAGGTCTGGTTTCTTTGAAAATCTTGAACAACAGGGGTAGGTTATCTGCAATCCATAATCTTGCACGTTTGGGAGAATACCATACTTCCACAAAAAACACAGACATCAGGTGTCCCTGAGAACAAAAGCCTCCCAAATTCTTGGAAAGGGAAATCCTTGCTAAATAGTTGACAAGAGAAGAGGTGATTATTGTGAGTAATGATGTGCATTATAACTACAATGAAGGGACTGGTTTAACATGCTTTCCCTCATGTTACTGTACAAACAAAATCAACATTATTTTGCAAATAACAGTGTTACAACCTCTCTAGCCTAAATGAAATACACTGAACAAATATGCACTTAATGGAGGACCTCTTAAGGGTCAAAGAACCACTTGCTGTTCTGTGCCTGTTCACGGAAGAACCAGCTGCTGATGAGGTGTGACATGGATGGCATAGACGATGCACCAGTAGTTTTTAAATTCATCTGGAAATATTTTGTGTGTTTCTGCCCAAATGCAAAGATATAATGTAATGAGGAACACAGAAAACAGAAGTAAAAAAATCATTATAAAAATCCAAAGAAACAGAATAAAAAATTCAAACAAATCAAATATTTATTTTCAGCTACTGAGCTGATGAAGCCTTCCGCAAGCACCAAAGATAATAGCTTAAAACAGGAGTCTTTCCCCTCCTGGAGGCCAGTTTGAAAACCTAAAAAGCTCCAAAGTTGGTGGGGGTACTTAATGGGTGTGCTCAGGAAGAAGAGGATCTAGATCACGGATCTGTCCCCTGTCCTCCTGTGCCCTCATCTCTATTCCCTTACCCTGAACTCAGTCTTTCAGTGCTTAGGGGTAGGAAGTCGATCCAGTGGAAAGATCCAGAAACTGGAAAGGGGCTAAATTAAAACTAGCTGCGGGACGCATTTTGCCCCTATGCCTGATGTTCCCCACCCTGTACTAAAAGAACTGAGCAAACTGTTCTATCCTGTCAAGATCATTTTGAATCTTGTTTTTGTCTTTTAAGATGTTAGAACTTTGTAGCCCCCAAAAGATCAAAAGTAACTACACTTTCAATTAAGAGGATCCACTCATTTTATTTATAATGCATATTTGAGTGTATGATCAGTCTTCTCTTACACCCTGACTGTTTATAGAGTAGCTGGTCTGAAGCAGCTGCTCATACCAATTTTTGCGCTACGCGACAGTAACTCATGGGTAGCTACTCTCATGTCTGTTTACACCCACTAGTCTTCTCCCTCTTATCCTGTGACTCACATCCAGCTTAGAAGCCTGCAATTCCAGGGATGTTTTTTCCTTTCTGATCTTTCTGGGTGAAAACAGACATGCACGTAACTCCACTTTTAACAGCGCTTTTTTCATCACCGTGAGACGTCTTGTGCCGAGTCCCGCAAGGTTCTCCCCTTCCTTGCAGGACAGATGGTCTTAACTGATGGGATGTGTCCCTCCTTCCTCAGGATAGGCAGGATCAACTTGATTGACAGCCTCATCGTATGGGAGGGGCACAGCCCACCCTTGAAGCCCAGTTCTGTTCCTGCCTTGTGACGGGTAGGAAGCAGGATCAGAGGCTCCCACTTTGGGAGCATAGGCCTTAGGTTTTTTACTTTTCTTTTCTTTGTACTTGCTGTCGGGCCCACTCCTTTTGCCACTTCCCCACTCTTGCTGGGGGCAGGGCTGAGCTGCTGGCAGGGGACCGGGGGGGTGTCCTTCCCCCCATTACCTCAAAGTCCATTGGGGCCCAGTTAGAGGGGGGAGCTGCCGCTCTTGGAGCCGCTCCTCCCCTAAGGCCGAGGAGCTTGCAGGGAGTAAAGCTATGGCAGGACATTCAGTTGCTTTGCATGCCGACCAGCCGCCTGCATTTTCCTGCGCTCCCCATGGCAGCGAGAGCCGGGAATCAGTTCTGCTGGAGCCCTCCCCCTCAACAACAGGGAGGCAGGTGAAACGGGCGCGGCAGCACCTCCCCGCATCGAGGCGGATCTTGGCCCAAGCAGGACTCAAGAAGGGATGAGTGAACTACTCAGCGGATGCGACCCTGGATGCCATCCAGTTAAATGCCAGAGCCATGGCAACCAATGTGGTGGCTCGTCGGTCTATCTGGCTCCACCCATGGAAGGTAGACCTCCCCTCCAAGGCGGTCCTAACTGGGGTCAAATTCCAGGGCAAGAAGCTGTTTGGAGAGGCTACGGACAACGTCCTCACCACCGAACTGGAAAAGAAAAAGGCCCTACCACTGATTCCCACGAAAGGTACAAACAAGAGTTCCTTTCATCCCAGAACTGCCGCAAGAAATCACAGAGGCGACTGGAAGAGGGACTTTTACCCAGGAAGACCTAGGTGGCAGCGAAACAGAAGAGGTGGAGACCAGTTCCAACCCAAGAGACCACAGCCCCCGAACGCGAAACAGCCCAAGCCCTCGGCGTGACTGGAGGCCACCTCCCCAGAGCCCAGAGACATTCATCGGGGGGAGGCTACAGCTTTTCGCAGATCAGTGGACACGCTCGTCCTCGGACCAGTGGGTGCTAGAAACTGTGGCCAAAGGTCACACAATAGATTTTGTTTTTCCACCGAAGGACCGGTTCCTACCCTCACTTCTATCAAAGGATCAGATAAAGGCAGGCAAGACTCTGAAGGCAATCCAACACCTGCTAGACATAAGAGCCATAGAACAGGTGACCCCTTCTCAGAGGCATTCGGGCGTGTACTCCATTTTCTTTATGGTTCCAAAGAAAAACAGGGACGTGTGGGCCATCCTGGATCTCAAGTCACTCAACAAGAGAGTCAGGTACTGGAAATTCAGAATGGAAACGCTGAAATCCATCAGTGTCTCTGCAACCCGGCAACTTCCTAGCCTCGATCGATCTCCGGGAAGCCTGTGGTGAAATGCTAGCAGGGGGTGCTATACAGCTGAACAACCCACCTCAGTGTTTTTCTCCAAATCTCTGACCAGGGATCCCCACAGCTGGCAAACCCCCGAAAACCCTTGGTATTCCGCTGACACCACCCGAGTGAATCCCAGCGGGAATTCACACCACTCAGGAAATATAATAATAAATGATTTATTGTTCAGCCAAGGCTATTACAAATAACCACTTAGGAAATGTGAACCCCACAAGGCCTAGGCCTCACAGCTTCCCAAGAGCACTCCCCTTTCCTGGCACTATTTTCCTGGGATTTCCTCTTCTGCGTTGGAGGCCGATCCCCAGAGTCACCCACGGGAGGCTTCCCTTTGGTTCCAAAGCTGCTGGCTTCTAGCCATATAGGTAGTTTTCCCTTCTTTAGTAGCCTGGCCTGGCTACCTGACCTAAGGAGACGTTTAATGGTCAGCCAATAACACACACACACCCAGTAGGGTTAAAACAAAACTTAGAATTTACTAGTACATATAAAAAGGAATAAAAGCAACGTTTACACCAAGAACCAGAGGTGATAATCCTTGAGCAATGCGAGCCAGTTCTATTGGGCCTGTTAGCCCTTTTAGAATGCATCTTCCTACAACTGTAGCTAATGTAGCAAGGTACTCATACAGGTTCTGATCTGGTCTCCATAGGGGATGGTTTTCCTATGAGGTCCAAGTCTTTATCCTGGCAAATGCCAGAGTTACAGTTCCTGCCAAGCCATACAGTCCATGTGTGCCTCCAGGCAGGGAGGTCACCAGTCTAGCAGTGTCTTCTAGAGATCTCAGCAAGAGAGTGAAGAGAGCAAGAGTAAAAGAGACCAAAAGCCCCCCGGCTCATTCTTTTAAAAGTCCCCTCCCCCCCTCCCCATGATTCGTTCAGGTGGGTCACCTGGCCAAAGGTAGGTTCCCCCCTGACCAGTCCGAGCCAATCAACTTAGGAATTCCAGGAATGTGAGGTCCTTCCCATGTGTTCGATTAGAGGCTTAGTGCTTGGATCAGGCCTGACTTGGGTTCGGGCAGGCTGTCTTTGCTAGTGCCAGTCCAGGCAAGTCGCATTTTGCCACAAGCCTACCTCCATATCTCCATCCACCCATCTCACCAGAGATACCTGAGATTCGCAGTCGATTGTCACCACTTCCAGTTCCGAGCCCTCCCCGTCAGACTCTTTTAGGCACCAAGGGTATTCACAAAGGTGCTAGCAGCAGTAGTGGTACATTTGAGGACACAGGATGTCCATATCTATGGGTATCTAGACGACATCCTGTTGAGATCTCTGTCACGAGAGCAGAGCCTAACTGACTTACACCTGACGACCAAGTGCCTGGAAGCCCACAACTTCCTGATAAACAGAGGGAAGAGCTGCCTGATCCCGTCCATGTCCATTCTGCACCTGGGAATCTGGCTGGATACCATTCGGGACCAGGTATTCCTCTCAGATGAGAGAGCAGACAAGATATGGACACTTCTGACGTGCCTCAGGAGAGAGGAATTGTCGGATCTCATGTTCCTTGCACAAGTCCTGGGAAGCATGGTATCATGTTTGGAAACGGTAGCGTGGGCCAGACTACACCTACGTCCCCTACAGGCTTTCCTTCGCCCCTGTCAGGAGGAGATAGCGAACAACACTCACCTGTACGTCAAATTGCATGACAAACTGATACAGCAACTGAGCTGGTGGTCCCTCCTAAGGCGCCTAGAGAAGGGTCTACCCTTGAGAGACCCAGAGAGCATGATGATAACAACAGATGCGAGCAACTGGGGGTGGGGAGCACACTGCAAGTTCGGAACGGCCCAGGGCAAGTGTCTCGAATATGAAAAAGACTGGCACATCAACAGGCTGGAACTGAGAGCGGTTCGTCTGGCACTTCTCCACTTCACCAATTACCTCACAGGAGTACACCTTAAGAACATAAGAAGTGCCATACTGGGTCAGACCAATGGTCCATCGAGCCCAGCATCCTGACTCCGACAGTGGCCAGTCACGGGGGCCTGGGAGAAGCACCCAACAGGTCACCATGCTGTCCACTCCGTGTGGGTCATCCCCAGGCTCCTGATAGTAAAGGGTGTTGTTCCCCAGTCCTATCTAGCTAATAGCTGCTAATGGAACTATCTTCCAGAAACTTGTCCAAACCTCTTATACTGCTGGCCTTGACCACCTCCCCTGGCAGTAAATTCAACAACCTAATTGTACGCTGAATGGAAAAAATATTTTCTTTTGTCTGTTTTTACTCTGCCACCTGTGAGTTTCATGGAGTGTCCCCTAGTTTTAGTACTAGTTGAGAGGGTAAATAACTGTTCCCTGTTTACAAGTTCCACACCACTCATGATTTTATAGACCTCTATCATATCTCCTCTCAGCCATCTCTTTTCCAAGCTGAAGAGCCCCAACCTATCAAGCCTCTCCTCATACTGTCTCTTATACACATCTAGATGTGTATAAGAGACAGGTCCTGTACCTTTTCTAGTTCTGCTATGTCTTTTTTGAGATGGGGCGACCAGAACTGCACACAGTATTCAAGGTGTGGTCGCACCATTGATTTGTATAGAGGCATTATGACAGCCTCAGTTTTATTCTCTATTCCCTTATGAATAATTCCTAACATTCTATTTGTTTTTTTGACTGCTGTGGCACACTGGGCTGAGGATTTAAGTGTATTATCCACAATCACTCCCAGATCCTTTTCCTGAGTGGTAACTGCTAGCTTAGTACCCAGCATTGTGTACTCATAATTTGGGTTGTTTTTCCCAATGTGCATCACTTTGCACTTGTCCACATTAAATTTAATCTGCCATTTAGATGCCCAGGCACCCAGTCTTGTAAGATCTTGCTGCAGCTCCTCAGAGTCTGCTCATGTTCTGACTATTCTGAATAACTTGGTGTCATCTGCAAATGATCACCTCACTCTTAACACCCTTTTCCAGATTATTAATGAATACATTGAAAAGAACTGGTCCCAGTACAGATCCGTGGGGCACACCACTTTTTACATCCCTCCATTGTGAAAACTGGCCATTTAGTCCCACTCTTTGCTTCCTATCCTTTAACCAGTTACCAATCCATAACAAAACACTACCTCCTATCCCATGGCTTTTTAATTTTCTCAAGAGTAATTTATGTGGGACCTTATCAAAAGCTTTCTGGAAATCCAGGTACACTATATCTGCTGGGTCTCCCCTGTCCACATGCTTGTTTACGCCCTCAAAGAATTCCAAGAGATTAGTGAGGCATGACTTCCCTTTGCTAAATCCATGCTGACTCTTTGCCATTAAGCCATGTTTATCAATATGCCCAGTGATTCTGTTCTTAATGATATTTTCCACCATTTTGCCCAGCACAGACGTCAAGCTTACCGGTCTGTAGTTTCCAGGATCACCTCTGGAACCCTTTTTAAATATTGGGGTTTCATTTGCCACCCTCCAGTCCTCAAATCACCTTCTGATTTGAACGGACAGCACCACATCCATGGCGTTCATAAATCACCAGGGAGGTTTGCACTCAAGATCACTCCAGGAAGAGGCAACGCTGCTGTTCAGCTGGGCAGAAAGTCGATTAAGCTCCATAAAAGCAATACACAGTGCCAGGAAGATCAACACAACAGCAGACTGGCTGAGCCATCAAGTAATGGACCCAGGAGAATGGTCTCTCTCCTCGAAAGCGTTCACTCTAATCGAAGAAAGATTTGGTGAACCAGTGATGAACCTGTTCTCATCATCGAGCAACGCCAAGGTTCACCTCTTCCTGTCACAACAAAGGGGACCCAAAGGTAGTGGGAAATAGACGCCCTGTCACTGCCTTGGCCAAAGGGACTGTTGTATGCCTTTCCACCCATCCCGATTCTTCCATGGATCCTCCAACAGGTATGGTGCCAGAGTGCCTGGGTCATCCTAGTGGCACCGTGTTGGCCTCATCGACCTTGGTTCTCAGAAATTCTGAGCCTGACAAAATCACTCCTCCTCCGACTCCCAACATGGCCAGATTTACTGTCTCAAGGCCCACTGCTGCACCCAACCGTTAGAAAATTGGTCTCACAGCCTGGATGCTGAACGGAGACAACTAGCCTCTATGGGGTATTCCGGTGTGCTACTGGATACCTTGTTGTCTTCCAGGAGGGAGTAAGCTAACAAGATCTATGGCAGAACATGGGACAAGTTTTCTCTATGGTGCTCACAACACCACCTCTGTCTGATGGAAGTAGGTCACTTAGAAGTTCTACTTTTTCTACAGGAGGGTCTGGAGAAGGGACTGAAAGCGAACACTATCAAGAGACAATTCTCCACCTTATCTAGCATCATAGACTGCACAGGTCTTTCACTTATTTCTATGCATGCATTGGTCAGAAGGTTCATCAGAACAGTTGAAGCCCTCTCCCCTCCAGTTGGTCACAGATTTCCCACCTGGAGGCTAAATATTGTTCTGGACGCATTGACAAAGCCTCCGTTTGAACCATTAGCTGAGGTCCTGTTGCTCCTTCTCTCCATTAAGACTCTCTTTTTAGTAGCAGTCACCTCTGCCCTCAGGGTTTCAGAGTTGGGAGTCCTATCGATGGATCCAGAGCTCTGTATCTTCCACTCGGATAAGCTAGTCCTGTGCCTAGACCTGGCCTTCCGGCCAAAGGCTAATTCAATTTTTCATAGGGAGCAAGAGCTGATGCTACCCTCCTTTTGTCCCAGTCCCCAACACCAGAGAGAGAGGTTGTGGCATAATCTAGACATTAGACGGGCTGTTAAGATTTACCTCAATAGAACTCACCCATTTCGGTTAGACACTTCCTTTTTTATTAATTTTGGCAAAAAGAACAAGGGTAAGAGGGTGAGCAAATCTTCCCTCTCTTCTTGGTTGAAGACATGTAATCACAGAAGCCTATAAGGCTCAGGAGGTTCGCGTCCTGCAGGGGATTGTGTCGCTCACTCAGTTAGGAGTGCAGCAGCCAATGCTGCGTTGCTAGGTAGGGCTTCCCTGGAGGAAATTTGTAGAGCAGCCACGTGGGCATCGGTACATACCTTTGCCCGTCACTATAGGCTCACGTCCCTGGTGAGGTTCTGCTTGGGGACATCCCATCAGTTAAGAACATCTGTCCTGCGAGGAAGGGGAGAACGGGAAATTTCTTACCTGTGAATTTTCCTTTTCCTTCCTCTCAGGACAGATGGTCTTCATCCCTCCCTCTTTGGGATTCCAGGCACCAGGGGGAATAGGGGGTGGTTTTCACTTCCATCTCCCCTTTTTTCCTTCTGTCTTACTCATTGCATTTGCTGAGTTTGTTGCTTGGTTCTCTGCCTATTTCAGGTGGGGACAAGGCGATTTTCTTGTCCTTCATGTTAAGTTTTATGGTTAACAGTTTATATTTGTTCAAATGGTTTGTTTAGTTACCTAGGGGCTTTGGCAGTCTCATCCTGGGCTTCGGGGGTGGGCTGTGCCCCTCTCATAGGATGAGGCTGTCCAATCAACTTGATCCTGCCTATCCTGAGGAAGGAGGGACACATCCCATCAGTTAAGACCATCTGTCCTGAGAGGAAGAAGGAAGATTCACAGGTAAGAAATTTCCCGTTTTATTCTGTCCCCTCTCCTGTTCATTGTGTACACGCAGCCGCTTGGCGAGGTCATGAGGAGGTTTGGCATGCAGTGTCATCAATATGCTGAAGACACCCAATTCCAATCCAATTCTTTATTGAGTCAGCAATCAATGCTATATCAAATTAAAACCAATACACAAAAGAAACCATTAACAATTAACAATATAAAACCAAAGAATTGAGTAAACATATCTGTATCTGGGTACAAAGATACAGGGGAATTTACATGCCAGGAGGTAATTAGACTCGCCGAATAGGCTGAAGACTACGCCTCCTGGCTTTCTCTACTAATAAGAGAAAAATGGACAATAGCTTAACCTGTGAGGTTTCAGTAAGAGTAAATAATACTTCAATTTTCTCAATATTTCCCAAAGTAAGACCCTGAAAAATTGGATCAACCCAGAGCTCCCTAAGGAGGGTATAGGTTGGACATTCAAGAGTAAGATGGAGGAGCGTCTCAACCACCACACCACAGTTTCTACAGATTCTCTCCGCTCTAGGAATTGTCAGCTTCCTGCCTTTCGCTTCCTCCGTTTCGATGAGATCAAAACGAAACAGAGTATACATTCTCCTCAACCTCGAATCCTGCATTTGTTCTAAATAAGTTTCCAGGATGACCGCGGTCTTAATCTTAGAATAAAGTGGAGCAATCCTAACTTTTGCAAGAAGATTTAGATCACTAGATTGTGCCCAGTCCTTGATCTTCCTTTTTAATTCAAAGTTTGACAGCCTAACATCTGGGAGGAGATTTCCTTCTGCTGCTATGCTCGTTCGAGCAGCCAGCATCTTAATGCACTTCAGCCAGGCGTAGGGGATAGAGCCCTCATGGTCCCTTTCTTCCAGATAGCAGTCTTTCAGCAGCAGTGTTGGATTACCCCATGCTAACTTCCACCAGAACATTATGGCTCTGGTTATTGCCTGTGTATACACTGTAAGCAATCATGTTTTGGGCCCTCATCATTGGCAAAGGAGTTGCCCTGGGGGTTCTCAAGAGAGCACGTAGAAAATAATTTTGAGGTAACTCCAGGTTCTCCTTATATCCTGAGATTGTTACTTCAATTCCATATAACAGGGAAGGGAAAACCTTTAGCTGAAAAACCTCCAAGGTTTGACTAACTGTTGACACCTCAGTAACATATGTAAGTCTCAAGATTCCTCCCACCATCTGCTGGGCTTTTATTATCAGGGCATCGTTATTTGCCTTCCAGGACTTAGATGAAGTAAAGATCACTGCCAGGTAAGTATATTTGGTAGTATATGCCAACTCCTGATTTCCCAGTCTCCATTTACATTTGGGATGATCGGCTCTATAGCACATAACCTTTGACTCTTACTATTGACAGTCAACAAGTTCCCCTGGCAGTAGCTAGACAGGGCTGCCAAAGATCTTTGCAGGCCCAGTTGGGTCTGAGAAAGAAGAATGATGTCAGCTGATGATACCAGCTTTACCTCTTTTTCATCCGACTCAGACCTGGCAGTCTCTGTTTTTACCTGGTGCTTGGTGGCTGTGGGGGACTGGATGAGAGCTAACCGACTGACGTTGAATCCAGATGGAGGTGATGCTAGTGGTGAAGGTGGTGGAGGTGGTGTCCCCCATTATTGATGGGGTTTTCCCCCTGCTGGCTCCCCAGGTTCGGAGTCTGGGGGTGCTCCTCAACTCGCAACTCCGCCTGGATGTCCAGGTGGGGGCTGTGATGGGGAGTGCATTTTGCCAATTACATCTGGTATGACAGCTTCAGTCGTATATCTCGGACTCCGACCTGGCCACTATCATCCATGCGTTCATCACCTCTAGGCTGGACTATTGTAATGTGCTCTACGTGGGGCTACCCATGGTGACGGTTAGGAGACCACAGCTGGTGCAGAATGCGGTGGCCCGTCTCCTAATAGGGCTGAGCAGCCAGGAGCACATTACACCAGTGCAGTGATCTCTACACTGGGTGCCTATAGTTTTTCAGGCCCGATTTAAGGTGTTGGTGCTTGCCTATAAAGCCCTAAATGGTTGCAGGACTGCCTCACCCCCCAAACTGTGGATTGGCCCCTGCGGCCATCTGAGGGCCCCTTCCTCGAGGTCCCCCGAGTCTCCCGGGGGACCATGATGGAGAGGGCGTTCTTGGTGGCTGCACAATGGCTGTGGAACTCCTTCCTGGTGGGAGCCCAGTTGGATCTCCCCTCTTTTCAACAAAGCTGTAAGACCTGACTGTTCTGCCAGATGTTTGGCGGGGGTGAGGGGAGTGGGTTGGGGTGGTTGGGTGGGTTGGGGTTTTCTAACAACCTCCTCTTTTGATTTGTTTTATCTGTTTTAATGTTTCTTTTTATTACTGTTTTGTAAGCCGCCCCAAGCTGCTATGTTAGGAGGGGATGGATATCAAATTTTAAAATAAATAAATTAAACATGTTAAACATTTCTTTCAGCAAAGCATTTGACAGAGTTCCCCATGATATCCTTCTTGACAAACTGGTACATTATGGGGTAGATGATACTACTGTTAGGTGGAGTTAGAGCTGGTTGAAGAACTGCACCCAAAGAGTGCTCATAAATGGCTCCTCATCAATCTGGAGGAAGTTATACAGTGGGGTGCCTCAGGACAGTCCTGAGCCCTGTACTGTTCAATATCTTTATTAATGACTTGGATGAAGGAGTAGAGAGGATGCTTATCAAATTTGCAGATGGCACAAAACTGGGAGGGACAGCTAACACCTTAGAAGACAGAAACAAGATTCAAAATGATCTTGACAGGATGGAAAGCTGGACCAAAACTAACAAAATGAAATTCAACAGAGATAAATGTAAAGTTCTGTATTTAGGTAAGAAAATCAAATGTACAAGTATAGGATTGGTGTTACCTGACTTAGCAGCAATACATGTGGAAAGGATTTAGGGGTTGTAGTTGATCACAAGCTGAACATGAGTCAGCAGTGTAATGCAGCTGCTAAAAAGGCTAAAGCAGTTTTAGGCTGCATTAACAGAAGCATAGTGTCCAGGTCATGAGAAGTATTAGTTCCACTCTGTTCTGCGGTGGTCAGACCTCATCTGGAGTACTGTGGCCAGTTCTGGGCACTGCATTTTAAGAAGGACATTGATAAATTGGAATGGGTTCAGAGGAGAGCAACAAAGATGATCAGGGGTCTGGAAACCAAGTCCTGTGAGGAAAGGTTGAAGGAGCTGGATATGTTTAGCCTGGAGAAGAGAAGACTAAGGGGAAACATGATAGCCATCTCAAATATTTGAAGGGCGGTCACAAAGAAGATGGAGCAGACTCTGTTGCTCCTGGGGGCAAGACTCGAACCAGTGGGCTCAAAATACATGAAAGCAGATTTTGGCAAAACATTAGAAAGAACTTCCTAAATGTAAGAGCTGTTCAACATTGGAACAGACTGGCTAGGGAGGTGGTGGGCTTTCCTTTGCTGGAGGTTTTCAAACAGAGGCTGGATGACTGTAACTGTGGATTTCCTGCATTGAGCAGGGGGCTGGACTAGATGATCTCTTCCAACTCTATGATTCTATGTTGCAGGGCTGTATTGGTGCCCTATATAGCCCTGCAACGTGCGTAAGAAACGTTAAAGTGGAGTTTTTTACCCTCTGACAAAAATGTACCCACTTGTAGGAGTAAACATAAAAATCTCAGAGTGTTTTCCTTTTTACTTTGCTGTTTATATAACTTTTCTAACAAGTGTCCACTTTCCCTTCCTCTTCTAGTACCCTTTGTCTCAGAGAGACTTTTTTCATACTACTTCAGTTGCAGCAAATAAGAGTCAACTAACTTGGCTAAGCAAGTCAACAATTCAGGTGTAGCAGGGAGGTTCTGGAAACCAAAATTCGTCTGCTAGGAAGGAGAATGATGTCCAGAATCTCCATTATAGCATTCTCTGAAATGCTTCCTGTTCCATCCGCTGGACCACAGAGACAGTTAGAGCTCCAGAGTCTCAATGCATGGATGAGACAATGGTGTAGGGACGATGGGTAGGGTGGCTAGATATGCACATTTTAGAGGACATGTATCAGAAATACAGGTTACAGGGTTGCATTGGCTCCAGTGCAGCCCTACAACCTGTATTTTTCATAAGTGTCCTCTAAAATATACTTATCGGGCAACCTTAAAGAGGGGTTTAAGTTCATCTCAAACTGGGGAACCTTTGGGGAAAGGAGGAGGTTATACAGGATGGATGAACTTCACCTTAACCAAAATGGAACCAGATTGCTGGCACTAAAATTTAAAAAGGTTGTAGAGGAGTTTTAAAATTAAAATATGGGGGAAAGCTAACTGATATTAGGGAGCGTGTGGTTTGGACGCAAGAAGGAATATTGGGTATCCCGGGAAAGTGAAAAGGATAGAAGTTGAGCAAGCTCAAGAGGGAATTAGTGCAGAGACCAATTTAAATTATTCCAAATTAATTGAGGCAGTCACTAATAAGGAAGGCTAAGAATAAAAAGAATATGTTTTAGTGCCTATATACAAATGTTAGAAGTCTAACATTGGGAGAATTAGAATGTTTGACACTAAATGAAGATGTTGACACAAAAGACATCTCTGAGACCTGGTGGAATGAGGATAAATCAGTGGGATACAAAATATATTGAAATGACAGAGTCAATCAAGCTGGTGGCAGAGTGGCCCTATATGTTAAATACAGCATTTGGTCGAGCAGGATTAAAATTTTAAAGAAAACAAACTGTACTCTGGAATCTCTTTGGGACAGAAATTCCATGCTTAACAGGGAAATATATAGCAGTGAGGTTACACTATCAACCACCTGACCAAGATGGTGAGACTATGAAATTCGAAGGGAGATTAGACAGGCTTCTAAAATTAAGAACATAAGTAGTGCCATACTTGGCCAGACCAATGGTCCATCAAGCCCAGCATCCTGTCTCTGACAGTGGCCAATCTGTCTCTTGAGAGAAGTACCCAGCAGGTCACAATGGGCAATCCATTACCTGTTGTTCCAGCCCCCAACAGTAAGAGGTTACGTCACCAAAGCCTACTTGGCTAATAACCATTAATGGACCTGTCTTCCAAGAACTTATCCAATCCCCTTTTAAAACTAGCTACACTACCGCCCTTGACCACCTCCTCTAGCAGTAAATTCCATAAGTTAATGGTGCACTCAGTGTAAATATTTTCTCTTATTTGTTTTAAATCTGCTGCCAGTTAATTTCATGGGTCTTTGGAGGCTGGATCTGGAGAAGACTTGCCCCAAGACCAAGGACCCTGTGATAGGGTGACTTCAACAACTCTAATATTGACTGGGTGAATGTCACCTTGGGGTGTGATGTGGAGGTAAAATATCTCCATGCTATAAGTGACTTGAAGCTGCTAGTTCTGAATCCTACAAGAGAAGGACCAGCATTGAATCTAGTTCTACGTGGAGTGCATGACCTGGTGCATGGGGTAACGGTGGTGGAGCCGCTTGACAATAGTGATCATATAATTAAAAGCAACATGCTTATGGGGATGGAGCATGCCAAATAAAACCACCACAGTAATGTTTAACTTTTAAAAGGGGGATTTGTGAGGATTGAATGTCTGCAACTGGCACGTACACTTTAAAAACACCATCTTGGAGGCCCAGATTAAATGTATTCCACAAATAAAGGTAGCAAGAGGACCAAGCATATGCCAGCATGGCTAAATGGTGAGGTGAAGAAGATCATAGGAGCTAAAAAGGCATCCTTTAAAAAATGGAAAGCTAGTCCCAATGAGGAAAATAGGGAAAAGTTCAAGGAGTGGTAAATTAGAGGTTAAATATAACTAAAGCAGGCCAAGAGGGAATTTGAGGAGTGACTTGCTAAAGATGCAAAAATTAATAATAAAACCTTTTTCAAGTACATCAAAAACAGGAAGTCTGCTAGAGTCTCATTTGGGCCATTAGATGCCCAGAGGGTAAAGGGGGCACTCAGGGATGACAAGGCAATTGTGGAGAAGCAAAATGAATTATTTGCTTTAGTCTTCACTGCAGAAGATGTTTGGGAAATACCCACATCCAAACAATTCTTTGTAGATGATGAAACTGAGGAACTGTAGCAAATCAACGTTAATCTAGAAGAAGTTCTAGAGCAAATGTACAAATTAAATAGTAACAAGTCACCAAGACTGGATGGTATTAACCCAAGAGCTCTAAAGGAATGCAAATATGAAATTGCAGAACTACTATTGGTAATTTGTAACCTGTCATTAAAATCTGCTTCTGTACCTGAGGACTAGTAAGTAGCGTATGCAACATCAATTTGTTTAAAAGGCTACAGATGCTACCCTAGAAACTATAGACTGGTGGCCCTGACGTAAGTGCCAGGCAAAATGGTGGAGTTGCTTGTAAAGAACATATATTGATAAACATGACAAAATGGGGGAAGAGCCAACATGTGCTTGCAAGAGGAAGTCATACCTAACTGATCTGTTGGAATGCATGGAGGATGTGAACATGCATGTGGATAAGGATGAGCCGATCATCTAGATTTTCAGAAAGTGCTTGATAATGTTCCCCACAAGAGTCTCTTGAGGAAACTAAGTAGTTGTAGAATAGAAGAGAGTGTCCTGTTGTGGATCAGTAACTGGTTAAAGCATAGGAAACAAAGGATAGGACTAAATGGTCAGTTTTCACAATGGAGAGAAGTAAATTGTGGGGTGCCCCAGGGGTCTGTTCTAGTCCCAGTGGTGCTTAATTTATTCAATAATGACCTTGAAAAGGGAATAAAGAGTGAGGTGATCAAACCTGGAGATGACACAAAGGTATTCAAAATACTTAAAACTGGGCAGGCAGAGGAATTACAGGAAGGTCTTTCAAGATTTGGAGACTGGGCAACTAAATGGCAGATAAAATTCAATGTTGACAAATGCAAAGTGATGCACGTAGGGAAAAATAATCTAAACTATACCTACATGATGCTGGATTCTAAATTAGGGGTTACCACTCAGGAAAAGGATCTTGGAGTTCATTGTGGACAATTAATCAGCTGTGGTCTGCCCTTTGGGACGACTGAGGTGGTGACCCCCTGTGCCCTGCCCTCTTCCTCCTGTGTCTCCAAGCTCCCCCACCCCGTAGGACTCGGACAACATCTCTGGACTGGAGGTTGTGCGACTGGGAGCTGTGAAAGACCTGCATGTCACAATTCCAGGTCTTGTGACTGGACTGGGGCAGATTATGGAAAGCAGCTGGGGACAATTAACGTAGTTTGCGGTATAGGTAGCTGGGTGTACTGTCCATACCGTGGCCATTGCAGATTGTAATTTAACTTCTAGCCACTGGGGGCAGAGTGGCAGAAGAGCCCCTATTGGAACTCTTTCCAAGGTTGCCTGGGTGGCTGACGCCCTTGAGGCAGGAGTTGAGGGGGGCAGTGGTAGAGCCAGTCTGGAGTTGCGACTGTGTAGGTTTTTCTGAGTCTGGGATGGATTATTTTGCTTTAGGTGTGCTTTCAGCTTCAGGGGCTGGGTGAAGCAAGGCAGGTCCCAACCCTGATAAAACATTATCCCCTTTGTAATGTATCCTATCTGAATACATTACATGTGCAAGCTATGAGCTCGGGCAACCTGCACTTTGGGGCTGCTAGCCCACTCCTTTTGGGGGAGGAGGCAGGAGTGGGAGGCAACCTCCACATTAGTTTCCTGCAAGTTTGCTTTTTAAAGTTTGTAGTAGGAGGGAAAACTATATGCCCTTTTCTCCCTCCCGTTCCTGGATCAGGCCCAGGGAATGCCGCAAAGGCAAGGAAATAGGGTGTGGGGGGTTGAATGGGTGTGTGTGTGCGTGCGTGCGTGCAAGAGAGAGAGAGAGACTAACTCCTTTAAAACTGTCAGTTTGTCCTTGGCTGCGCTTTCTCCCCAGGCACTCGAGAGTGCTTGCTTTTCATTAAAGGAAAGGAATCAAGGATGTTAGGAATCACTCCCTCCTGTATGGTGTTTCCCAGTTTGGTGTGTGCCTCCTGCCCACATAGGAAACTCCACCCCCCTGGCTCCATGCTGTCCCCTCTCCCATAGACCAGCTCCTTTCTCATTGCCTCGGGAAGTAGGGAGTATCAGCCTCCCAGCTTGGTGCCTCATGTCCCATGTGAAATTGTCTCCTTTTTGACCCCCTACCTATACCTAAGTAAAAAGGGTTTGGGGATTTTAATTGGTTTTGCCTATGTATAATATATATTTTATGTGTTGTAATCTGCACTGAGCCCTTGGGATAAGGCAGGATAAAAATACACAAAATCTATGCTGTGCCTACCTCCTGTCCTTTTTATTAGCTGACGTTGAACCTAGATGTTCTGTTTAACTTGCAGACATTTACATAAACCAAATTGATGCAAATCAGCAGTGTCTGGCTTCTTTTCCTGGGAGAGGTGGTAACTTGAGTAGTATGATGTTCTGTTTGGGTGGGATGTGCAGCTAATTAAAATATTGCCAGATTTGGATCTCCTGCCTCCTCCTTCCCCCCTAAAAAATGGTCAGGGAGGTGCTTTCATGGGGTAGCTTTTTTGTATGCATGTTTCAGACAAAGCGGAATATATCTAAACTAGGCTAATTCAGTCAGTGGCATGGCTTTGACCATACATTAAATATTTGTGTGTTGTAATTTTGAGACCAATGCTTCCTGCCCTCTCCTGAACTGTGCATGCCTCCTCGTCCTCTGTAAAACTCTATGCAGCATTTATGGTGTGCCATTTAGGATTTCACATAATCCTCCAGCATCTTCCATGCATTTTGCTTGTGTATTTCAGATACTGTAATGTTTGCTTGACGTGCACCTTAAGTAAGGCACTGGAAGTTTCTGTAATCTGGGCTAGCTGTTATGGTATTCCTGTTTTCTCTGCTATGGCACTCCTGCCATTGAACATATTGCCTGCTGGTGGTTATTGGAGACGGGTTCCTGCCCAGTGGGCTTACTATCTGAGAAGGCAAGGTTGAGGGGAACACAGGGAGAGACAGACACACACATATTCCCATTTTTTACAGATGGGGAACTGAGGCTGTAAAGTTACATATTAATTTTCAAAATTCTGGTTGGCCCTGCCTACTGTTAGCTTTGTCCTGCCTACTGTTGGCTTGGCCCTGCCTACCACTGGCCCTACCCACTGCTGACCCACACCCAACCACCCCATCAGCCTTAGAACCCACCAGCCGCCACTGCAATTAATTGAAATCCTCAGCTCAGTGTGTGGTAGCAGTAAAAAAACAAACCCAGAATGTTAGGAATTACTCAGAAAGGGATAGAGAATAAAAGTGAAAATATCATAATGCTCCTATAATATAGCTATGGTGTGACTGCACTTTGAATACTGTGTTCAGTTCTGGGTGCCCCATCTAAAAATAATATAGTAGAACTGGAAAAGGTACAGAGAAGGGTGCCAGAAATGATCAAGTGTATGGAACGGCTTCCATACAAGAAGAGGCTTTGATAGATCAGGGCTCTTCAGCTTGGGGAAGAGACGACTGAGGGGGGATATTAAAGAAGGGTATAAAATCATGAATGGAGTGGAACAAGTAAATAGGAAGTTGTTGTTTATCCTCTCAGATGCTACTAGAACTAGGGAACACTCCATGAAACTTAAGTGGCAGCAGATTTAAAACAAATGTATTTTTTCACTCAACACACAATTAACGTGTGGAATTTGTTGCCAGAGGATGTGGCCAAGGCCAGTAGCATAGCTGGGTTTAAAAGAAGATTGGATAAGTTCTTGGAGGTTAGGTTAATTAATGGCTATTAACCTCTTACTGTTGGGAGCTGGGTGGGGGTGAACAGTAGGAAATGGATCAGTTCATTATGACCTGTTGTGTACTTCTTGGAAGTTACTGAGAATGGCCACTGTCAGAGACAGGATGCTGGGCTTGACAGGCCAATGCTCTGACCCAGTATGGCACTTCTTATGTTCTTAAGTAGTAGGCTGTTTGTGGGACTGTTTGGAGGCAGGGGGTGAGGTTTTTTTTTGTAAAATGTTTGTTTTTAAATATTTTTTTTAGGATTGTTTGGTGACAAGGGTGGAGGTAGAGCTGAAACAAAATGCTATTTTCCTTTTTGTGAAAAAAATTGCAGAAATGAAATGGCCAATTTTCATGGAAATCGAAAAATTTTGGAAATGAAATTTCAGTCCTGTAACTGAAACAAAAAGCTATTTTCCTTTTTTGCAAAACAAAATTTCGGAAACAAAATGGCTAATTTTGGCGGAATTCAATTTTTTTTGAATTCCAACCCTAGGTGGAGGGAATGGCTGGGTGGGAGGGGTATGGGTTTTGTGGGACAGGAAGGGGTTTTAATATGGAGGGTTGGGAGTGGGGTATGGACTTATTACCCCCCTGTGAGACAGGGAGATACGGGTAGGTACATGGTTGTTTTTTTTATCCTGCCCCCCCTGTGAGAGGGGTGGGAGGCATGAAGTGTCCCAGCCCCTCTGTGAGAGGGGTGTGTGTGTGGGCATAGGGGAAGAGCATGGGGGTGGAAGGGGTGGGAGGAAATGTCATGGCCCCCCTTCGAGAGGGGGGTGCATGCATCAGGTAGGAGGGCTCCCTGGTCAGGGTCCCCTGGTGAGAAGGGGGGTACCTGGAGGGACAGGGAGGAAGGGGGTGGGTTGTTTGTGTTGGGGGGGAGGTTTGGGTGGGTATGGGGAGAGGGGATGCCATGGCCCGCTGTGAAAGGGGGGTACGGGTAGAGGGGAAGAGGGTTGGAGGGGGAATGGGAATGGTGGTGACCCCAGTGAGGGTGGGGTCATATATGGGGAGTTGGGAATGAGGTGGGGGTAGGGCAGGAGGGTGGAATAGACCCTGCTGCCATCCCGATGGTATTGTCTCCAGAGGTACCAGACATGGCCGACCTTCCTAATCCATCTGGCTCCTTTTGGGGGGCCAGGGGGTAGCTATTGAGTTTGTGTGGGGTAGGGGGAGGTATGGGGGTTTCCCACAGACCTTGATGACTGCTCTGTTGATGACCTTGTCGCATTATGGGATAACATCTTGACTGAGGCCATCAACAACGTGACTTCCAGGTATATGCTCCCACCGCTGTGCTAACACAGGTCCCCCTGGTATACGGAGGGCCTGAGGTGGCAAAAGCAGAAGGGTTGGTGGTTAGAGTGCAAGTGGCACTAGACTTGATCTGAATCCGACAGATTGCGGCGTAGATCATTTTTGAAAGACTATGTCGTGACTATAATGGCAACGAAGAAGGCTTTCTTCGCTGCTATCTTAGCGTCTGCAAAGTAACATCCAGCGGAGCGTTTCTGGGTGGTGAGGGGTTTGGTCAGTCCAGCCTGTCTCCGTCAGGAACTGGAGGAGTCAAATGCCCACTGTGACATTTTTATTGATTACTTCACAGATAAAATCACTCGTATTCACCATGACTTTGGCGCGACCATTTCTGGTGCAAAGTCAGAGCTGGGGGTTATGGAAGCCCAGCCTTGGCCTTTTGGGGGGACTGGTTTCAATCATTGTTGCCCACCGATGCGGAGGAGGTGCTGGGAGTTGTGCAAGCCACCAGTTATGAATTAGATCCATGCCCGTCCTGGCTGATGAAAACCAGCTGGGAGACGTGGGGGCCATTGCTGGCTGGGGTGATCAGTGCCTTCCTTCGGGAGGGCAGAGTGCCAAGCTGCCTTAAGGTGGCAATTTTTTGGCCTCTGCTTAAGAAGCCATCATTGGACGTTGATTCCCTTGCCAGCTGTCGGCCTGTCTCTAACCTTTCCTTTTTAGGAAAGGTTTTTGAACAGACAGTGCCTCATCAGCTTCAGGTGCATCTGGATGCTATCTGAGTCCTGGACCCTTCGCAGTCTGGTTTCCATCTTGGGCATGGAGACTGCACTTGTGGCCTTGATCGATGACCTTCGGCTGAAGTTAGATGGGAAATTCTACCCTGTTGATTGTATTGGATCTTTCAGCGTCTTTTGATACCCTTGATCATGAGGTGGTGTTGACTCGCCTGCGGGACCTGGCTGGAGTGGACGGGATTGCTCTTGAGTGGTTCCGCTTTCTTGTCTGGAAGGTTTCAGCGGGTGGTGTTGGGCGATTGCTCATCATCTCCTTGGGATCTCCCTTGTGGGGTCTCGCAGGGTTTCATTCTGTCACCTCTCTTGTTCAACGTGTATATGCAGCCGCTGGGCAAGGTCATTCAGAGGTTTGGGGTGTAGTGCCATCAGTATGCTGATGACATCCAGCTCTACCTCTTTTTCATCTGACCCAGGTCTGGCATTCTTAGTGCTTACCCATTGCCTGGATGTGGTGGGGAACTGGATGAGGACAATTTGACTGAAGCTGAATCCTGACAAGACTGAGGTGATGATGGTGGGCCGGTCTTGTGCCCTGGAGGCATTTGGGACTCCTCTTAGGAGTCCGGGCCCCTCTGGTTGATCGGGTTTGCAGCCTCAGAGTGCTTCTGGATCCTTTGCTACACCTGGATTGCCAGATCATGGCGGTGGCCAGGAGCACTTTTCACCAACTCCATCTGGTGAGGAGGCTGCGGCCTTTTCTTTCGGACTTGGATCTGGCCACTGTCGTCCATGCCTTCATCACCTCGAGACTAGACTACTGTAATGCGCTCTATGTGGGCTGCCCTTGGTGATGGTTTGGAGGCTGCAACTGGTGCAGAATGCGGTGGCTCACCTCCTTGCGGGGACGCATTGCTGTGAGCACATAACACCAGTGCTCCGTTCGCTGCACTGGCTGCCAGTAGCCTTCCAGGCCCAATTCAAGGTGCTAGTGATGACCTTTAAAGCCCTAAATGGCCTAGGCCCCGTCTATCTGATGGATCGCTTGACTACCCGTGTCCCATCGCAGCCTCTGCGATTGGCTGGGGGCGCCTTCCTGGAGACTCCAGTTTTTCATTGGGTCTCAACTATGTGAAGGGCGTTCTCAGCTGTGGAACGGTCTGCCTGTGTTCAAGCCTGGCTGTCTTCTGGAGGCAACGTAAGACCATTTTGTCCCATTGGGCTTTTGGCAGCGGGGGCTGAATTGTGTGTGGGTAATTTAAGGGGAAGGATGGGATGGGGAGAGGGTTTAGGTGGGAGGTTGTTGGAGGGTGGGAGTGGGTTGGGTTTTGGGGGGGATTGTATTTTAAATGTTTTTATATTGTGTATTATATTTTTTGTAAGCTGCCCTGAGCTTTTGGGGAAGGGCAGGATATAAATACACACATACAAACAAACAGACAAATAAATTAGCAGAAATAATTCTCCATTAACTCTCTGCAGGGGACATCAGAGTAATACTGCAGAAGACTCCATTAATGTAATGAAAGGAATTTTAAAAATGTAGCACTCTGTTACACAAACCCTTTAACCTGCAATGTTCATAGATTGTTCCTTAATATTGTTCCTTGCTATTCAAATTAAGCCATATTGCTCAGACAGCTAATAAAGTTGTATTCAATTGGGCAACATTTGAGTAACCCTGTGGTAATTCACTATTAATTGTATTGTTTACAGATGCTGTGTGCCCTTCCCTAAAAGTACTCACATGAGCCCTATTTACAAAAGAAGTTACCCCTAGGTACTTACTGTGAATAGCTCTACACATTACATTAACCACAAAGGAAATCAACCTTGTGATACTCACTGTTTCATCATTGTGTGTGTGTGTGTGTGTGTGTGTACCCTGCGACACTCCTGTCCCATATTTATGCTCCCACGCTATGGATTCTGGCCAACAGGGTGAGGCCATCGAGTGGCAGCATAAACTGGCAAAGTCCAAAAGTCCCACTGCTGAAACTGACATGGCAAACCTCCCCGCTGCTGAAACTGATAATGGCAAACCGCTCCACTGCTGAAACTGACACTTGCTGAGTGTCAGGATCCGCGACGCCGGAGCTCGGCGCCGCGGTGCGTGGAGGGGGGCCGGGCGGCGGCAGAGCCCGGCAACGGAGGAAGGTCCTGGCCACGCCCAGAGAATACCCCTGCCTACGACAGCAGAGGCGAGGGGAGCGCAGGAGAGGGCCACGCCCCCCGACGCGGAGCTCGCAATCCCCAGCGGTGCTGGCGGCGTGGAGGGGCTGGCCGCGCCTCAGGAGGGCGGGGCCCCCTTGCGGACGGTGGAGGCGGCGCCACGCCCCCTGCGCCGCTCCGCAAGGGTCGCGCAATGCAAGGAGGGCGGGGCCAGGACATTATAAGGCAGGCTGGCCGGCGCGTTCAGGGCTGGTGATCGAACGCAGACCGGCCGCCTGAAAGTTTGAAAGCTAAGTAACGAGTGCTATTGTATTGAGATTGTGAAGGTGAATTGATTGCTGAACCCTACTACCCTACGTGTGAGTGTTGTCTGACTTCGTGAAAGTGAGTGAGCGAGTGTACCCCTTGGCCCGGTGGTGTCCCTGCCCCTCCCTGAGGGCCCTGGTGCGTGAACCCCTGTTCCTCTCCTGTCTCCCCGTGGGACCTTGTCACACGCTCTCCCCACTGGCTTACCGCACCACCGCCCCCTGTTCCCCGTGTGTGCGAATATCTGTGGTCGTGGTGAAAGGTGAGGGCCTTGCTCTGCCTGTAGTCTCGGCGCCCTATGATGATAGGGGCCTAGCCCAGACCTTGTGTCAAGGGCGTTGGCCCACATACTATCCTGACGGGCATTCCTCCACCCCGGGAGCGCTCCGGCCAGACCCCCAGGCGCAAGGTAGCGTGTGGCGTGTGGTGCGTGTGTGGTCCCATTACCCCCATCCCACTGACAGAATCACCAGCCTAAATAAAAATTCCCAGGGTGGGATCATGAATTTTGCTGACGAGATGGCAGAGCTAACCCGGGTGGTTCGCTCATTAGCCATGGATGTACGGGACATCCAGGAAAAACAGCAAGAGCTTGTGGCCCTTGTTGGGCCGGGGACAGCACCGGTAGGGGCTCCTCCGGCAGAGGGAGCCGTTGGGGGACTGGTACCACCCATAGGGGTGGCCCCCCCCCCTCCGGCAGGGGGATTCCCGCCTCTAGGACTCGGGCTTCCCTCACCCGGGCTCCTTCCTCGAGAGCCCCGAGGGCCCAGGGTGGAGCGTTTCACGGGGGATCGCAAGGCCTACCAGGGGTTTCTGGCCCTATGTAGATTAACATTTACCCTCCAACCTATTACGTATGCCTCCGATGAGTTGAAAGTGGCCTTCATTATAGGAAACCTCGGGGGGGTAGCCTTAGAGTGGGCTACCACCCTACTTAAGGGGAATAGTCCCCTCCTCACTCACTATGAGGAGTTCATTACCGAGCTCTCCTTTTTGTTTGATGACCCTCATCGGGTTAAAGACGCAGAAACAGCCATGCTGACGACGAAGCAGGGGAAGGGGGGTCTAGTGGAGTACATCACGCAGTTTCAACAGCTTGCCTTGGAACTCCAATGGCCAGATGCGGTCCTTAAGGTGATGTTTCGGAAGGGCTTAGCGGATGACATCAAGGACCAGCTCGCCTTTACAGAAACCCCGGAGACGTGGGAAAAACTAGCCAGCTTGACCCTACAGATTGAGGAGCGCTTGCGAGAACGGCGTCGGGAGCGCCGTCAAGAGCCTCGGTCGTTTGGCACTCGATCCTTTTTTCCCGTACCGACTCCTCCTTCTATCCCCAAGAACGATGACACGGAGCCCATGCAGCTGGGGGCATCCCGAGGCCCCATTTCAGCAGGAGAGCGAGACCGGCGTCGCCGTAGCCGATCCTGTTTCTACTGTGGCGAACCCACCCACTTCATACAGGACTGCCCGGCACTACCTCCCGACAGCAAAAGAGCGGGAAACGAGACCGGCCAGGGCAGACAGGGGCTGCCCCGGCCATAAGAGCCATCCCCTGCACCGCCAGCACTCGAGGGCAACATCTATGTCTCCCTATAACCCTTCACACCCAGCCCCAACGATCACGAACGGTATGGGCCTTAATCGATTCCGGGGCGTCCGGAAACTTCATTGACGAGCAATTTGTCCAGGACAGCGGCATCAAGACTCAACCCAAGGTAGTCCCGGAAAAGGTGCAAGCCATCGATGGCTCCCCCCTGGTCTCCGGCCCGGTGATTTGCCAGACGAGCCCTCTTCGGTGCGTTATTGGAAATCACCGGGAAGAATTAACCCTGGACATAGTTCGGACCCCTTTCTTCCCTGTGGTCCTGGGCTTCCCTTGGTTATGTCACCATGACCCGTTCGTCAAGTGGACTACCCGTTGCCTTTCCTTTGGCTCGTCTTATTGTCAACAACATTGTCTTCAGTCTCCACCCCCAGGGAAAGGCAAGGTGGGTGCTAGTACGCTGAATGAGCCTACCCCTTCCTGGCTACCCCGGGAGTATCTTGAATTCCAAGACGTATTTAGCAAACTACGAGCTACGCGATTACCTCCACACCAGGCATATGATTGCCCCATAGATCTCGTCCCAGGTGCGGAACCTCCCTTCGGCCGAATTTATGCCCTCGCGGCCCCAGAATTAAAGGCCTTACGGCAACACCTCGACGAGAACCTGGAGAGCGGGGCCATTCGACATTCCTCCTCGCCGGCCGGGGCCCCAATCTTTTTTGTATCCAAGAAGGATGGGGGGCTCCGACCCTGTGTTGACTACCGAGGGCTTAATAAACTCACTATTAAAAATCGTTATCCGCTCCCTCTAATCCCGGAGTTATTAGACAGGCTCCAAGGAGCCACTATCTATACCAAGCTGGACTTGCGAGGGGCCTACAATTTGGTTCGAATACGTGAAGGCGACGAGTGGAAAACGGCCTTTCGGACTCGCTACGGCCATTTCGAATATTGTGTAATGCCCTTCGGGCTGGCCAATGCCCCGGCGACCTTCCAACATTTTGTAAACGATGTCTTTAGAGATCTACTCGACGTATTCGTCATCGCTTACCTCGATGACATTCTCATATACTCCACCTCCCTCTCGTTACATCGTGAACATGTGCGGCAAGTACTACAGCGACTTCGTCAGAACCAACTTTACTGTAAGGGAGAAAAATGTGCCTTCCACCTTACCACCGTGGAATTCCTAGGATTCGTTATTAACCCCACCGGCATCCAAATGGACCCCCACAAGGTGGATGCTCTCCTACAATGGCCCCCGCCAACGTCGGTGAAAGCCCTACAGCGCTTCCTAGGGAGCACTAACTATTATAGACAGTACATCCCGAACTACGCCGAAGTCACTAGACCCCTGACCCGACTATTAAAAAAGCACCAAGTATTCCATTGGGGATCGGAACAGCAACTTAGCTTCACGTTCCTAAAAAAGGCCTTTACGTCCGCCCCCCTGTTACAGCATCCTTCCTTTGAGAAACCGTTCCACGTGGAATCTGATGCCTCCAGTGGAGCCCTTGGGGCTGTCCTCCTACAGAAAAATCCGGCAACGCAACAATTACTTCCTTGTGCGTACTATTCCCGCCAGCTAACCCCCGCCGAGTGCAACTACACCATCTTGGACCGCGAACTTCTTGCCATTAAGGCCGCCTTCGCCACATGGCGCCATTACTTGGAGGGCGCACAATACCCTGTTACGGTGGTCACTGACCACAAGAACCTGACCTTTTTGCAATCGGCCCACATCACCAACGCTCGCCACGCTCGCTGGGCCTTGTTCTTCGCCCGCTTTTCTTTCACAGTGCAATATCGCCCGGGGCGATTAAATGTCCTCGCCGATGCCTTGTCCCGGTATCACGACGAAAAAACTGCGCACAAACAATCCCAAGGCCCGATCTTGGATGCCAAGGTGTTCGCTGCATCCTATGTGCAGCTCCAACAACTCCGAGAAGCTAGCGCCACCGAACCGGAAGCCCTTCAAGCTCTCATGGACTCATCGGAGGATGGGCTATTCAAAAGAGAAGGACGCATCTTGGTACCAGCCTCCTGTCGCCCGGCTCTCCTTTGGGCCCATCATGACGCCCCGATGGCCGGTCACCCGGGCGTCCAACGAACCTGTCAATTGTTACGGCGATCCTTCTGGTGGCCCTCCTTAAACCAGGATGTGCGCCGCTATATAGAAGCATGCGCTACTTGCGCTCGCACCAAACTCCCTCGACAAGCCCCGATAGGGTTACTCCAATTATCCCCCCTCCCGCAGGGCCCATGGCAACGCATAGGAATGGATTTTATCGTCGAGCTTCCTTTATCCCGAGGCCACAACACGATTCTTGTCGTCGTGGACCATTTTACGAAAATGGCCCATTTCATAGCCTGTAAGGGACTGCCATCCGCACGACGCACGGCGCTCCTTTTCATACGCCACGTCGTGAAACTCCATGGGTGGCCCCGAGAGATTATCTCTGATCGGGGTACCCAATTTGTATCCCGTTTTTGGAGGGCCCTTTTTTCAGCCCTCCACGTCACCCTCAGCCCATCTACGGCGTACCATCCACAAACAAATGGCCAAGTTGAAAGAGTCAACCAAGGGCTTGAACAATACCTTCGTTGCTATGTCAACCAC
Source organism: Sphenodon punctatus (assembly GCA_003113815.1). Taxonomy (NCBI): domain Eukaryota; kingdom Metazoa; phylum Chordata; class Lepidosauria; order Sphenodontia; family Sphenodontidae; genus Sphenodon; species Sphenodon punctatus. The sequence goes on from QEPC01007467.1 coordinate 2,473,600, forward strand.
TTGCAAGATGACTGGCATGCCTGGCTACCACTGGCCGAGTTTGCACACAACAATGCCCCGAATGCGTCCTTGGGGGACTCCCCCTTCTATGTTTCGTATGGTTTCCACCCCCAAATTGGGGTTCCCGATCTCTCCCTGACACAGGTCCCAGCTGCAGGAGCCATGGCGAAGCACATTCGAGTCACGCAATCGTTGGCACGCCGAACTCTAGAAAACTCTCGACAACAGTATAAAAAGAACGCCGATAAACACCGACAGGTGGGACCAGCCCTACAAGTAGGCGACTATGTATGGGTAAGCCGACGGCATCACCCCTCGGCTCGTCCCTCTGCTAAATTGGACAACCGCTACTGGGGCCCGTTCCCCATTATACGTCAGGTTAATGAGGTGGCCTTTACAGTACAATTACCACCCCATGTCCGCATTCATCCTACCTTCCATGTTTCCCTCCTGAAAAAAGCTACGCCCCCGCTCACACCCCCTTTGCCTCCCGAGCCCCCTGTACTTTCCCCCCAGGGCCCGGAATATGAGGTTCGGGCCATCCTGGATTCTCGCCGCCGCTATGGCCGCCTCCACTATCTGGTGGATTGGGCCGGCTATGGTCCGGCTGACCGTTCTTGGGAGCCGGCTAGCAATCTGTCCGCCCCCCTGTTGGTGCGCCAGTTTCACCTGCGCCACCCCTCCCGCCCGGGCCCCTCGTGGTCCCTTGGCCGGGGGGCTCGACGGGGGGGTACTGTCAGGATCCGCGACGCCGGAGCTCGGCGCCGCGGTGCGTGGAGGGGGGCCGGGCGGCGGCAGAGCCCGGCAACGGAGGAAGGTCCTGGCCACGCCCAGAGAATACCCCTGCCTACGACAGCAGAGGCGAGGGGAGCGCAGGAGAGGGCCACGCCCCCCGACGCGGAGCTCGCAATCCCCAGCGGTGCTGGCGGCGTGGAGGGGCTGGCCGCGCCTCAGGAGGGCGGGGCCCCCTTGCGGACGGTGGAGGCGGCGCCACGCCCCCTGCGCCGCTCCGCAAGGGTCGCGCAACGCAAGGAGGGCGGGGCCAGGACATTATAAGGCAGGCTGGCCGGCGCGTTCAGGGCTGGTGATCGAACGCAGACCGGCCGCCTGAAAGTTTGAAAGCTAAGTAACGAGTGCTATTGTATTGAGATTGTGAAGGTGAATTGATTGCTGAACCCTACTACCCTACGTGTGAGTGTTGTCTGACTTCGTGAAAGTGAGTGAGCGAGTGTACCCCTTGGCCCGGTGGTGTCCCTGCCCCTCCCTGAGGGCCCTGGTGCGTGAACCCCTGTTCCTCTCCTGTCTCCCCGTGGGACCTTGTCACACGCTCTCCCCACTGGCTTACCGCACCACAGCCCCCTGTTCCCCGTGTGTGCGAATATCTGTGGTCGTGGTGAAAGGTGAGGGCCTTGCTCTGCCTGTAGTCTCGGCGCCCTATGATGATAGGGGCCTAGCCCAGACCTTGTGTCAAGGGCGTTGGCCCACATACTATCCTGACGGGCATTCCTCCGCCCCGGGAGCGCTCCGGCCAGACCTCCAGGCGCAAGGTGGCGTGTGGTGCGTGTGTGGTCCCATTACCCCCATCCCACTGACACTGAGACTGACATGGCAAACCTCCCCCGCTGCTGAAACTGACACATTTGAAACCTCACTAGTGAATAGACATTAATTTCATTATGTTTTCAGCTGCCCTGCAGGGTCTCCCTGGGTGTTTTCAGACGTTACGGACCCCTGAATCACCACAGTGGATTCCCAGCAGTGGCGAGCCGAGCAACCACCCCCCGTGGTCCAGGAAGGCCCCGAACAGACGTGACGGGATCGGGACCACGGCAGGGAATCAGACCAACAGACCACGGCCCGGGGCAGCGCAACAGACGTGATGCCGATTCCGAGCCGTGGTCAAAACACCCAGAAGGCACCAGGGACAGGTGGGAGGCAGACATGGCCGACTGAGGGCAAACGAAGCCAGAAGGGCCAAAAGGAAATGCCCACACAAGGGAAACGGGAAGGGAGGGGGAGGAGGGAGAAGAGCCACCGAGGCAGTACACACAACAGGCACAGAGAAAATGAGGTCACAGCGGAACACACAGCATGAACACACGTGCAAGCGCATACGCACCCGCATGGGAAAGGAAGGGAAGGGGGAACACAGCGGGACGGCCAACACACACGGCAAAACGGGCAAAGGGGGGACCCGGGGCCACGGAAGTGGGGGGGGGCGGCCCGGGGGCAGGGCAAGACATGGGGAACGGCATCCAGAATCCCGACAACAGCACAGGCAGCACGGGCAACCCCACAGCTTCCCAGGCAGCCCTGGCATGGGGGCACCCCCCAAGGGTGGAGCACAGGCACAGGGGGAGGCCACACGGACAGGGAGCAGCCTAGGAGTGGTCCAGGAGGCAGACAGGGACCCCATGCGCTGGCAAGGGTGTGATGAACAGGATGGAGGTGAGCTGGAGTCGAAGAGCTGAGCAGGCGATCCAACACACACACACACACGGAGGATGCCGGGAGGCACAGTTTGGGGACCCCAGAACCCCACAGTCACAGAGTCAACCTGAGGATGAGGGGTAGGGGACATGCGCACAGGAGGTATTGTGGCCGGACGATGGAGGACAGCAGCACCCGGCGTTCTGGGAGCCGGCTCAGAGATCAGGACACAGCCACAGGAGAAGGCAGCCATGGAGGGGAACAGTGGTTGCAGAGGCAGACGGGAGGGCTCATGGAGGGGGCCCAGAGCCACAAGCAGGGACAGCGGAACCCCAGGAACCTGCCAGCACAGCAGCAAGCCCGGGACAGCATGGAGGGAGTGGGCAGTGACCGATGGCGTCGGGGTGGAGGCGGGAGCTCGCAGCGGGTCCAGCATCCACGGCCCGGAAGGCACAGGGGGCCTCACAGCCAGCTGCAGGGGGCCACGAAGGGGCCCGGGGCCGGGTGGCCCACCAGGTGCACGTAGTGGGGCCACTGGAGCATGCCCTGATGGTAGCCCAGCGCAGACATGTGGTGGACGATGAGGTAGTACGCCTCGAAGGGATCCTGCACGGCGAGCCTCACCTGGACATCGGATCGGGACCACACACCAGCCAGCGCCGTCAGCTCCACCGCGGTGGGCTCCGACAAGCTATAGTCAGCAGCTGGGGGCCACGGAAGGTGACCAAGCTCCAACATGTGGTGATAGACTGCCCCACTCGACCGCTGGTACCCACGGGTCCTGTGAACACAGCCAAAGAAGGACACAGCCAGGGCAGGGGCCCCCTCCGCCAGACAGGCTGTGTAGGCGGCTAGGCTGCACACAGAGAGAGCAGACACAGTCTCTGCCGTGGACCACCCCACATGCGAGCACCTCATCTCCGGGATGCGCCCATCGGGAAATGAACGCAGGCCCAGCGTCTCCGCATGCAGCCAGCAATCGCGGGCTCTTGCATCATAGCCAAAGTAGCGCAGGCCGGAGCTCAGACACGCATAGGCCCCTGTGAGGCTGTCCGGGCAGCTCAGGAGCAATTGCACGGCTGGGGAATGCCACAGGTCACACAGGACCATGGTCTCGTGGAAAGTCCAGCTATGGGGGGCGCCGGGGGTGGTGGGGCCCGCGAGCCCTGGGGAAGCGCTGCCAGCCATGGTCCAGCAAGCAGCTGATACTAACTGCAAGGAAAGAAGGGCCCCATAAGCCCTGGAGGGACGGGAGGGGAAGCAGGGGAGCTCCAAGGCCAAGTGATAAGGCCACAGGTCGCAACATGGCATGGCAAACGAGTGAGGCGTGGGAAGCACACCCAGCCCAGCTGCTGGAACCGAGCACACATACAGGACAGCCTACACACAGATCAGGACGACGAGGACAAGAGGCAGCCAACACAGATAGGTGGGAGGTGATGACAGCAGGAATGCATCTGCTGCCCACATGCCCGAGCGCAGGCTGGTCCATGTGACAGGCCCCGTGCAGGGACCGCAGGTGTGCTCAATGGGGCACGCCCTGCCCCGGCCACCCTGCAGGAGCCGGGCCTACCGGCCGAGGGGGCAAGTATATGCGACCCAGGGCCCCCCGCCCAGTTGCCAGGTTGCAGCCTGGTGGTGGGGCAACACATGCACCAGCCTATAACGGATGCGGCTGCACCCCACCCGGGGCACCGTTCCCCATGGAGCTGGGATGGTTGGGCGCCTGCAGGATACACCTAGCAGTCTGCGCAGAGTGGTACCGCTCACACACTGACCTCTTGTGCATCCAGACCGCAGCAGTGCACCTGGCTGCCCGGCTGCGGGTGTGCATGGCCAGGAGCAACATTGCGTGGCTGGTATGGGTCACGGAGCGGGCACAGGGGTGGTGGTCCAGGGCGCTGGCCTGCTGGGACGAGGCCACCTGGAGAGCGCACTTTCGGATGGACAGGCGCATCCTCCTGCAACTCGCGCAGCGGTTGACGCCCTGGCTGGTCCAGCGGGTGGCCATCGGGGTCTGGACCCTTGCAACACCTGACTCCTGCCGGTCCGTCTTGCAGCACTTCAGCGTTGGGGTGAGCACCGTCGCTGGGATACTGCGGGACATCTGCGAGGCGGTGGAGGGCGTGCTCCTGGACCGAAAGATCCAGCTGTTGAACTAGGAGGCTGTGATGGCCGGCTTCACAGCTGACACATTCCCCAACTACATGGGTGCCGTAGACGGCACCCACATTGAGATCCTCCGCCCATCCAATGGGGAGGCCGCGGAATATGTCAGCCGACACGGGCACCACTCCCTGCAGCTGCAGGCGGTCGTGGACCACTGGGGACAGTTCATAGACATATACACGGGCCACTTTGGGCGCAGCCACAATGCCCGATCATGACCATCTCTCCCTTCTATGCCCGGAGGGACTTTGTGAACATGGGGATGACCCGGATCGAGGGAGTGCTGATGCCCCCCTGCATCCTGGGGGACCTGGCCTATCCACTCACCCGTTGGCTGATGAAGGCATACCCGGTCGCCAGGAACCCTGTGGAGGCGCTGTACAATACCCGTCTGTGTGCCTGTCGGACTGTGGTTGAGAGAGCCTTCGGGGCCCTCAAGCAGTGTTAGAGGTGCCTTGCGGGCCGGCTGGACTACACGGTGGAGACCTCGGCCCTGGGGATTGGAGCCTGCTGTGTGCTGCACAATGTACGCGAGTCCGATGGGGCTGCCCTCAACTACCCTGTGCCCCGGCACCCTCACGGCCCCGTGCCTCTTTATGTGAATGCTGAGAACCCGCGGGAGTACCGATACGCAAAGCGTATCCGTGCTGCCCTGGCTAGGCGGATCAGCCGGGAGGCCGAGGCATGAGGCCGCACACCACCGTCACCACCACCCTGGGGCCCCCACAGGCACCCTGGCCATGACCCTAGATACCCACCCAGGCCCATGACACGGAATAACGGCTGCGACTGTGGTGCCTGTGCATTTATTGTGAATACCTCCTACAGGTAACACCACCAACACCCACCTCCCCGTGCCATGTCCACCCCCCCTCAGCCCACTCCCCCCCCTTTCCCCAAGACTTGCCAGTCTCTGGGGCCGGCCTCTCGGTCGCCGTGGAGCTCTGGAAGCTCCTTTCCCCCCACTGTCCGTGTCCCCGACAGTGTCCTGGGATGCCTTGGTGTCCTGAGGGGCAGGCGTTGTTGGGAGGGAGGTTGGACCCGGGGTCAGAGGGGCCCCCTGGGCGGCTGCTCCCTCCGGAGGCCTACAGGGACTAGTAGGCGGATGCGCGGCCCTGCGGACGTGCTGGCGGCTGGGGCAGTGGGGAGTGCTCCCTCACCATCCGGTCGATGGCTTGTTCCAGGCGCCCGAAAACTTCCACCTGCCTCCTGTGCTCCTGGTGCTCCCGGCTTCATTCGAGGTGCACCTCCACCTGCAGCCTCCGNGGGGGGTGGGAGTCAAGCACGCCCCAGCAGCTGGGGAGGGCAAGCCCCGGCAGCTGGGGAGTGGAGGCCCTGAGGGTTTACCAGTGCGGGGGGAGGAGGAGGCAAACCAAGCCCCCCCCCCCGCATGGTAAATCGCGCCGAGGCGCAGAATTGGCCCCTGACTCCCGCGGAATTTTTAAAAAAATTCCGCGGAAGAATCGGGGCCCTGACTATAATAAGCTTTCTTTCCCACTTACCCCGAGAGGTAAACTATTCCAGAATATGTACTGTGTAATAGAGGTTATGTATTCTAGGAGTAACCACCCTCTACTTTACTTTATACACACTGTATGTGTGGACACTGGGAAGGAGTTTGGGGGAGGAATGTAAATCAAAATAGGGGAAGTTACCCCATGAGTAGGTGTTTATGTGAACAAAGCCTCTGAAAATATTTATCCCATGTGGAAAAAGTGCCATCTGCAGGATAAAGCAAGATTTATAATTTTATCACCTTGGCTGTATTGTAATTGATTACTGTACTTTCTGAAATCTTCAGCCTACAAGCTAAATCTCCAAAATGGTTTTTGAAAACATCCTTCTTTGTCTAAGCCAAAAGAATTTATGGCTGTTCTATGAGGATGATTTTTCTGGTTCTGCATATTTTTTCTCTCATGAAGCTTCAAATCTTGCTCATGCTGTTTAATGAGCTGGTCGGTCAAGCATCGGATGCCCCAGTGGGAACTTTCAAAGTCACTGAGCACATTTTTCCTTAAATGTAGCTGACATTCCTGTCTGTTTGATTTAATGTATGACTTCCATACTTAAAAATTACCAATCAGATGGAGCAGACTAAAATTGTTCCTTGGTGCTGTAAACATCCAGGCATCAAAGAGAACAACTGGGTTTTTCTTACTCTTTTTCTCTCTCTCTCTTATATGGCAAGACAATTTAAGGTACTGTCTGCATTTGGAAGCGGTTTAAAATGATGTTTTATTTAGAAACTATGGAAGTTCTGAGCAAGCCTTTGTAGTATTTTCAGTCCAATTCCAATGCAGTGCCTCCGTCTCTTTTAATCTTCTGGAACTATGTACTAGAAATCATGAAATGCTGATCTTTCCTCTGAGGAAATATATATTTCCCGGAACAGTTACTGTACGTTTCTCTTATGGTTCTCTTTGTATTTTCAAAGACTGTTCCATGTGGACAACAGTATTCTGGAAGTTGGATTTGTTGCAAGAGTTAACATGTTCCGCCAGGCCTTTCCCGAGGGAGATGGTTTGGGTTAGAGTTAGGGTGGGGGGGATGGGGTTTTATATTGGTTTTTTAAAAATTGAATCATTATTGTTTATTTTAATGTTTTAAAATGTTTTTAATATGCTGTGAGCCACCCCGAGATGCCTGAGGCAGGAGGGGGCGGCATATACATTTTATTATAAATAAACAAACAAATAAATAAATAAACATTCATTTTTAGAGCTATGTATTACAATAAATATTCAAAGTTATAGCGATTTGTATTAGTCTATATTTATGTACTTTGTACTCAACATTTGGTAGTAACTGGGGCAGGAAATCCTCTCTTCTGTACCACTGTTTTAGCTCCTTACGCTCTAGGGTTCAGAGATGCCCATAGTATACAGATAAGAAAATCATACGTTGTTTTGAATTTATACCCTGCCCTTTCCAAAAAAGATTCAGGGTAGCATACCAAACACAAATAAATAACATTAAACCCATAATACAACCTGCAAACTGCTACCCTACACAATACAATCAAACAAATTATCCACAAACACCCCATATTCCCACCCACTCTGGCTCCCTTGCCTCTCATCCAAAGGAGTCCCCCCCCCCCTTTTCCCTCTGTCCTCACAATATGAATAGCTAATAAAGCCCCATCCTGCTCCCTTGCCTCTCATCCAACTGAGTCCCCATTCCCCTCCACTCTTTCCCCCCATGGGTATACCCCATTCATTGGGAGAGGGTCTGTTGCATTTCCTCCCATCCTCCCACACTACTTTCCCCCCACCCCATAAAAACATTAAAAACAAAAACAGTAATGAAACTTGTAACCAGCACAAGAGAACAGTAGGTTTCATGGAGGTCTTCTGAATTTCACAAATTGCTGCCACATGGTGTGTGGTCTCAGGTCGCAATAGCTGCAAACAGTTGCTTTGCAGACAGCACCCTTAGGTAGTACTTTTTGGCAGCCACCCACATCTGCAGCCTCTCTGTACTAGGGCTGAAGTGAGGATTTTTTCTTTCTCATGAGAATCAAGAGGGGGAGCTGAGAACTCGGGTGTCCTCCCCCCCCTTCCCCCCCTGAGTTCTTGCAAATTACTCGAGGGGGCCAGGGTTGCAGGCAGGGGGTGGCACAGGAGCCAGAGTTGAGCAGGGGGCAAAGACAAGCTCCCTGGGTACCTCCAGCCCCCGTCAGGCCTCCCAGCCGGGCGGGGGGGAAGAGAAAGTGTGGGCGGGAGTTTTGGGGCCTAGCGGGGTGGGGTCAGGCAGGACATTACTTACTGTCTGGGGGTGGTGGTGGTCGAGGTCGCACTGTTGTTGTCCGCGCTGCACCAGCCGCCGGCCTTCCTGGGTTTGTTTTCAAAGTTTTCAAAGGGTTTGTTTTTCGAAGAAAAAGAAGAAGTTTTAAACTGAGCATGTGCAGAAGAGCTGCTCAGTCCTGGCTGCCCTTTCTAAAGATGGCGCACTCAGGGCTGAGCAGCTCTCTGCTCATGCTCAGCCTTAAAGTTGCCAGGGGATTCTGAAAACCCAAAGGTTCTGGAAAGGGGTTCTGAAATGTCCCATGTGCTCCCATGAGTCACCTGTGACTGGCAGCCAGTCTTATACGAAGCAACAAGGGTTGGCCATTAGGCCTGCATTACACTACACTCAGAAGAAATCAATAGCAGAAGAGAGAGGATTGTGGGTGAGGGAGGAGCTAAGGCTGATATATTTGCTGCTGTTATTATTTGTACATAATCAGGTTCATTGTACTATATAATCATTAATTAGAGACAGATCCCTACCCCAAGAGGCTTACAATCTAGGGGAGAGGAGAACAAAGGGGGAGATAGGGATATATTCATGAAGTTGAGAAATCACAGGTGTACGGGCATCGCTTAGTTACAGGGGAGAGGGGGATCCTGAGTGAAGGATGGAAGAGGCAGCATCGGTGACGAGCCTGTGGGGATGAGGAACTAGGGAAAGCCTGATTGGAAGAGGTAGATTTTCAGGAGGGATTTGAAGATTAAGAGGAAAGGAATAGAGCGATTGCATTCAGGGAGGGAGTTCCAGGTATGGGGACAGCAAGGGAGAAGGGGAGTTGTGAGCAGGCAAAGGTGGTGGCAGAGGAGGAGTGAAGCTCCCAGGCAGGAATGTGTCTGGAAACAAGTGTGAAGAGATGGGGGGGCAAGGCTATGAAGAGCCTTAAAGGTAAAAAGATGAGGAGCTTGTACCGAATGTATTTGAGCCAGTGGAGGGAAGAGAAGTGGGGTTGCAGTAGTCAAGAAGGTGCAGTAGTCAAGGCGAGAGATGACTAGAGTATGGACTAGGATCTTGCCAGTGGAAGCAGTAAAGAAGAGCTGGATTTTAGCAATATTATCCAGAGAGAAGTGACAGGACTTAGCAACAGTCTGGATCTGACGTGTAAAAGAGAGAGAGGAGTCAAAGATGAAAACCAGGCTTACATGCCTGAGGAACAGACTGACAGCTGACACCATCAATGGAAAGAAAGAAGGAGAGGGACGTTTCTTTCTTTCTTTCTTTCTTTCTTTGGTGTGGTGGGATGATTAATTGAGCCTTAGCTATTTTAAGCTTGAGCTGACAGACATCCAAGCAGAGATGTCAGAGAGACAAGTCAGTGATACGAGATTGGATGGAGGGGAAGAGCGTGGGGATGGAAAGAGAGAGCTTGAGTGTCATCAGCATACAAGCGATAGTGGAAGCTGGGAGATTCAGGGAGTTTGCCCAGAGATAGAGAATAAAGGGAGAAGAGAAAAGGACCAATGACAGCCTTGGGTAATTCCAACGGAGAGGGGGTGTGACACAGAAGAGATACAAATAAAAGACACTGAAAGAGCGGTTTGGGAGGTAGAAGAACCAGTCGAGAACTGAGCCCCGGAGACTGGGGGAGCAAAGTGAATCAAGGGGGAGGTCGTGGTCAACAGTGTCAGGCTGCAGAGAGATTGAAATGGACAAGAATGGAATAGAGGCCCTCAGACTTGGTTAAGAGAAGGTCATTAGTGATTTTTAGCAAGAGTAGTCTCAGTTGAGTGCAGGTGACAGAAGCCAGTTTGAAGGAGGTTGAGGGAAAAATTGGAGAGAGGAATTCAAGGCAGCACGTATAGACAGCTTATTCCAGGAGCTTGGATGAAAAGGGGAGGAGCAAGGTAGGACAAAAGTTGGAAGGGTTATAGGGGTCAGAGTGGACTTAAGGATAGGAGAGACAGTGGCATGTTTGAAAGCCAATGGAAAGGAGCCAGTAGAGTTGGAAAGATTGATGATGTACAGCAGAGAGAGTTATATGCTTCTCAAATGAAGAAACAGCAGTATATCAGAGGTCTTAATACACACCTTCCACTCTGACAGGTACCAAGGGAAGAAATTGATGGGAGAGCTCTTCTCTCCTCTACAGGGTGCCCTGCATAAGTCATAGGTCTTGTGATCAGCTCAGATGTTTGTGGGTTCTAAATTAGATGAAAACAGCTTTCATATCTCTTTTATTAACAGCTCTAAGGGAATGTAAAGCTGAGGATTCTCTTCATGTAGGTCAATTTCTTTCTGATACACAGCTGAGTCCAACAGCAATCCTAAAACCACTTATTCCAAAAGTCCCATGGGAGTAAAGTGAATTGAGGAATGCAACCTTATGTGAGCTCCCTATGCCACACTGGGGATGTGCTGTGGCAATTCTTGTCTTGGTGGATATCTGCTGGGGGGCATTACAAGGTGGCATAAATTAGAGTATCTCTGAGTCTGCTCTGAAACATGTTCTTGTGGTTCTTTAGAGAATCCGTTAAGGGCTGTTGGATGGTTGTTAGTGAATGAATCTTGCACTAGCCTGTGTGAGATTCACCTCATTGCGACTCATGCTGATACTAAATAGTTTTAGAACCATGTGCTTAGTCTTGTTCAGACTATGGAGCCAGTTTTGTGGGAAAGCAAAAGTTGATTTAAATTACTGAATTGAGGGGCTGGTCCAATGTAATTTACCTTTGTTTACTAAGTCAGTGTTGGAGTTGCCCAGGAGACCTGCCTCCTAGTACTTGAATTACTCACAAATACACCTTTGTTCTTAATTAACATTCCAAGTCTTTAATAACCTGCAAGGTTTACAAATCAGCCAAGAGAGACAAGCACCTTTTCAGGAAACACGATGAATATTCTCATAACAAGAACACAGTGGGGCTGGAAAAACATGAGCTGTGTTTCTATTTTTTTCCCCAGGGTTAAAGCATAATTTCACTGAGAGATTTGATGACAAGTAGCTTTCTGATAGCAGTAAAAGCCTTGGCATCCTTTACATAGTATGAGCTGACTGAGAAAAGATTAATGTTTAATTAAAGTGGCATGTGAGCACTTCTGCAGATGACAACAGCCAAGCTGGGTGCACAGTTATTTTTAGAATATGCTGTTACATTCAACCTGACTCACTTATTAAGATTTAACAGATGAATCCATAGCTTAGCTTCTTATGGCAATCACTAAACACAGAACTGTATATAATGACTCACTGTATTCACATCTTTGATAACAATATAAGACACTTCTTAGGACATGAAGGTTTTTTTTTAATGCATTTCATATGAGAATTAATATATTTCTAAATAATATCAAAGGAGGTTGACAGTGGCAGGCAAAACTGGCTACAGTTTTGTCTTGAAAACTACATAGGACAGACGCTGGTAAATAGAAAGGGATTCTGACATTTTGGGGTTTATTTCAGAATGTCAGTGCTTTAAATATGAGAGTTTAATTTCTGTTTAATTATATAGCACTAAAATATGAAACAGAAAAATCATTAAAATGTATCCCTTCTAAAAGTAACATCTCTTCATTATCCTCTCACCAAGATCACTTTCAGACATTCCACCCCCGGCACATATTCTGGCTGTGGTAGGGAATCTGTGTGGTGAAGATATGAGTACACAGACCTCAGGTAACAGATTGTACTGGATGGAGGGTATCAGCAGGAGTTAGGTCAGGGGAGCGAGGAATTGGGGAGGGCAGAGCGGAAGAGGTGGGTCTTGAGGAGGGATTTGAAGGTATGACGGGAGGGGGCGAGGCTGATGTGGGTAGGGAGGGAGTTCCAGGTGTGGGGGGCAGCTAGGGAGAAAGGACAAAGGCGGTTTGGGGAGCAGGGGAGGCGTGGGAGGGCGAGAGAGGGAACAGAGGGGGAGCGGAGTCCACAAACTGGAGTATGGAGGAAAATTAGTGCAGAAAGGTAGGGGGGAGCAAGATTGTGAGGAGCTTGTGCAAGATTGTGAGGCGCTTGTGCAGGATTCGTTCAGGAAGAGGGAGCCGGAGAGGAGGGGCTGCACATGGTTGAAGCGATGGTTTTGGATGGAGATAAGAGGAGAAACGTGAGAGCAGGGGAGGTCAGTGAGAAGGAGGTTACAGTAATCGAGGCGAGAGATGACCAGGGTGTGAACAAGGGTTTTGGCAGAGGAGATATAGAGAAAAGGGCTAATCTTAGCAATGTTATGGAGGGAGAAGTTACAGGATTTGGCAACAGAGTCAATGTAGGGTTTAAAAGAAAGGGGTGAGTCAAAGATGAAGCCTAAGCTACGGGCTTGGGGGACGGGAAGGATGGTGACCCCGTCGATAAGGATCGACAGGGGAGAGGAAGGATGAGGGGGGAAGATAAGGAGTTTGAGTTTGAGCTGACGTTGAGACATCCATGAGTATCAGAGACACAGCTGGTGAGGCAAGCTTGAATAAATGGAGAGAGAGGGAGGAGAGAGAGAGAGTTGAGTGTCATCAGCGTAGAGGTGATATTAGAAGCCATGCACGTGCGCGGGGGTGGGGGGGGGAGGATGCCTGAAAGTGGCCTAAGTCCCATTATAGGTATTTGTTACCTTCTAGTGTCCAACTCAGATCATAGCAAGCAATTTTATACCTTTCCCCACACCCTGTGACATCACTTCCCATGGCATATAAATAGTCCCAGCCCAGCCTGCTACTTCAAATCTTCCTTTCCTGCTATCATGGGGCTTGGTGGTAAGCAGATTGCCAGATGGCCTTGGTGAAAGGATTTAGGTACTGCACAATCTGTGCAGTGAAGATTCCTGATTCAGACACACATGCTCAGTGTCTACTCTGCCTAGATGCTGAGCCCAACACCAGGGCATATACTATCCACCAGGGACTTAAACACCATACCTAAAAGGACAGAACTTACTGGCTGGCAGAGCATCTCAGTCCAGGCCCTGTCTGTGCAGGAACAGTACCTGGGACTGCAGCCCTTGGAAGCTCCCAGAGTGGCCCTGACTTTCTCCTGCTCTGGTACATGCCTTGACAGGGGAGATGCCATTGAACAGTGACCAGTGGGGTACAGAAGGCGCAGAGGCCCATGCGTGTACCACAAGGCCTGAGAATGCCCCCTATCTCTCCAGGACATTCCTCTCCACACCAAGGCAGGTTACCGGTGTACACCTTCCTGCACCTAGAGCGCTCACCAGAGCTGGATCACAGAGTGTGTGAAGAAGTGAAAGTGCAAGAGAAGTCCCATGCCAGAGTTCTTGCTACCTAAATTCCCTTGAACAGGGAGATGTCGTCAGCGCAGAACTGTTGACCCAGAGGACTTCCTCAAACCAGAGGTACTGCTCCTGGATGCTGACAGCCAGGAGGCGTTGGGCCCCCTGGAATTATTTGTTGACCTCACTAATAGAATAATCAGTGTTCTGGGTACTGGGTGCACACTTTTCTTATCAAATTGCAATAAATTCATACTCAAATCTTAGTTACTTTGCTTTACTTAATAAGATGTAAAAGTATATTATAATAAAGTTTCAGAGTTACAAAAGAGACTTAAAATATAAGTACAAAAGAAGATAGTTCTTAGATCAAGATGGAAAAGTAGTTATTTGCAAAGAACGGTGCATCAGCCAGCAGTGTCCAAGCAACACTACTTACTGAAAAAAGAATTAGCGCTCCAGTAAGGCTTTATATATGATTTCTGGTATTAGAAGAATGTATGACATAAAGCAGTTGGAAAGCATCCAACTGTACCAGTTCTGTCTGGGTCATCATGATCTCCAGATGTACTGAGACCTCTTACTTAGGTCTCTTATCTAAAATAAAAAATCCATACTGCACATAGTTTGTATACTAGGACAAAAGGCATCAAAGATTATCTAAAAGAGGCTACAGAATCCCCCCGCTTGTTGGGATTGAGCCAATAACAAAGAGAAATCTGAACACAAAGAAAACAAAAATAACAATTAAATATTCTTTTAGATATTACCCAGGGGTCATATGACTTCCCAGGACACAACGAAATTGCCAATTCTAGCTCTCAAATCAGACTGAAAATACTTTTAGTAATCTGTATTACCCACTTCCATGAACTAATTAATAACTATAAAGTTATTCAAAAAGATAGATGACACCCTTTCTTATCAGATGGTTCCAATCTATTAGCCTTACAGAGTAGGCTGTGTGACTATCGACACATTTCGCCGTCCATTGCAGGTTACTGCAGATGTCTGACTCTCCACAGAGATATTTAAAACTCTGTTCACTTCAATACTCTCCAAAAGCAAAACTGTCTTCGCGCACATAGTGGATCCCATCTTTCAGAGTTTCATTATATCCTAAATCTGCTAAATTTCCATAGCATTGGTGTCCACTTATATGGCAAACTCCTCATATATGCGACTATTGCTCAATGTAAGAACAGGTTAGGCTAGGTCCAAATCAATTAGGATGTGGGCAATTAGATTTTTCTTCTTTTAATCATAAGTAATATCATACCTGAAAATCAGGTATATATTATCACTGTCTTTTCTGGTAAGATCATAAGAAAACAATCTTTCCTAAGTTATTCTAAATTAAATTAAATGGTATACTTACTATAATATTATATATACAGGCATACAAAGTCTTCATCCAGTGAGAAAAAGAAATAAAAGAAAACATGGTACATAAGAGGATAGAAATAATGCAATACAAATATTACCTTTAGGAGACTGAGCATGTGCCAGTCAGGCTAGCTGAGGGGAGTCTGAGCTCTGGTAGAGACGCCACAAAAACTGTTCAAAATGCTGCATTGCAGCAAGAAAAACAGCCCCCCAAAACAACAAATGCCTAAGAGGGGTTGGAAGGAAGAAAATAGTAAAGAGAAAAATGTGATAACGTGTTTTTACTCACTCCGGACACACTCCAGAGTGTTTTTACTCACTCCGGAGGAGCAAGAAGCAAGCCCGGACCCTGGAGACAAAATGGCGTCCAGTGGAATGCAAACAGACCCAACAGAGCACCAGCAACTTGGGGAGGACAAGGTAATGAGAATCCTTATAGAAATAAAGACCTGGCCAAAGCAGGCGCTGACAGGGAAAAACGCTTGCAGGAGGTGACAAATATGCAAGCAAACCTAGAACGGGGCGGAGGGGAAATGGAGGTGCTTATCAAAAGAATGGATGCAGCGGAGGAAAGAATTTCTTCCATGTAAGATCACACTGTGCAAGCTGCAGACTGTGTGGGGAAGCTGCAGACTGTGTGTTTGGTGCTGGGGGGATTGGGGCACCTGGTGATTGAAGGAAGCTGCTGCCACAATACTTGTCCCTCCCCTTATCCAGGTAACAGCTCCAAGGGCAGGGCCCTGTGTGGGGAAGCTGCAGACTGTGTGTTTGGTGCTGGGGGGATTGGGGCTCCTGGAGATTGAAGGAAGCTGCTGCCACTCTTTGTCCCTCCCTTTCTCCAGGTAACAGCTCCAAGGGCGGGGCCCTGTGTGCGTCAGCTCTCGGGCACTAGCCCGAAGGGCGATACCTAAAGGGTGTTGGCCATTGACTGGGGCCGTTAGCTGGGCCGGGGCGCCTGGGCCACCCCCCTGCTGGATTGGACATTGCTGCAGATCGCACGCTTGGTGGACCCATTCCCCATCGCCGTTGGTCGGCGACGAAAGCCTGAAAGGACTCTAATTGCCTGCTCGCTTCTTTCCCGCGGTGCTCCACCTGGTACCAGCAAGGAGGGGGTCTGTGTATTGGAGGGGTGCAATTTTGGGGGTTTGGGTGTGGTGTGGGGGTTGTTGACCTCCCTATGGTGACAGGAGAGGGAGGTCGGGGTGGTGTGGAGGGGAACCCCTGGTGTGAGCAGGGGCGACCCTCGGGGGGGGGAGGGTTGCCCGCCGGTGGCAGAGG
>QEPC01007467.1:2492204-2511739 GCA_003113815.1 Sphenodon punctatus
TATTTTCCCAGTGCCTGTCAGCTGTGGGGGCTTGGATGAGGTTGAGCCATCTGCAATTGAATCCTGACAAGACGGAGGTGATGTTGGTGGGCGAGGGCTTGGGGGACCTGGGGGTGGTTGAATCTCCTCTTGTTGGGGGGGTTCGCCCCCCCATGGTGTCTCAAGTGCGGAGTCTGGGTGTGCTCCTCGATTCGCGGCTCAGCTTAGAATCTTAGGTTGTGGCCGTGGCGGGGAGTGTGTTTCGGCAGTTACATCTTGTCCGGCGGCTTCGGCCGTATATCTCAGACTCTGACCTCGCCACTGCCATCCATGCCTTCATCACCTCGAGGCTGGATTACTGCAACGTGCTCTACGTGGGGCTGCCTGAGAAGGTCGTCCGGAGGCTGCAGCTGGTGCAGAATGCTGTGTCCCATCTCCTGACGGGGGCGGGTTGTAGGGAGCACATGACACTAGTGCTCCGGGCTCTGCACTGACTGCCTATAAAGCACTGGGCCAGGTTCAGGGTGCTGGTTTTAACCTTTAAAGCCCTTCACGGCCTGGGCTGTGCTTATCTGCGGGACTGCCTCACTCCCCATGTGCCCGTGTGACCCTTGAGATCATCAGTGGGAGCCTTTTGGGAGGTTCCCCGGGCGAGGCGGGTGGCCACCAAGGTTAGATCTTTTTCGGTGGTCGCCCCTGTGCTGTGGAATTCGCTTCCGGAGGAGGCTTGGCTGGCTCCCTCTCTTCTGCTGTTTCAGCATATATATAAGACCTGGCTGTTCCGTCAGGCTTTTGGCGAGGGGTAGGGGAGGGGTGGGGATGGGGGCTTTTCCCCACATACTGTATTTTAAATTGTTTTTAAAATTTTATATTATTTTAATGAATGTTGTTCGCCACCTCGGGCTGCCCTGTGGGCAGGAGGGGCGGGATATAAATTTTAAATAAATAGATAAATAAATATCTGCAAAAACACGTGTATTGACTCAGGGAGAAAATAGAAGACCTGGAGAATAGGTCACGCAGATCCAACCTGCGTATAGTGGGGGTCAAAGAGGGAATGGAAGCAAAAGGCATGAAATAATTCGTTTGGGAAATCCTGGAGGCAGGATTCCCAGAAGAGCCAAGATTACATAGGCCAAAAATAGACAGGGCGCATAGGACGGGATGCCCCCCCCCCCCACACACACACAACAGTACAGACCCGCCACGAACAATATTAATTAAATTCACCTATTACCAAGACAAGGAAGAGATCCTAAGGTTGGCCAGGAAAAAGAGACAGTTAGAATATAAGACGGATAAAATAAAGATTTCCCCTAATTACTTGCAAGAAACAATGCGGAAGAGAAGGGGATGGATTAAATATATGGGAATACTATCTGAGAGAGGATTTCAACCACAACTCTGGATTCCATCAAAACTGGCAATAACTCAGAATGGAAAAAAGAAAATATTTACAGAGACTGAGGATCTAGAAGTGTTTCTACACAAACAGGGAATAGAGCAAGTGGAAAAAGAACCGGGAGCGTAGAGACAAGGATAAGGAGATGGACAACACATGGTACAAGAGACATAGTTAGTAGAAAAAATAAAATAAAATAAGGCAAAAAGGAAAACAGGAGGTATGAGTTGGATTAAATTAGGAAAAGGGGCATAAGGAGTACCTCATATAAAATGACAAAAAGGAATGAGAAGGGAGGGGATAACCCACCCAGACAGAGGCAACTCTGGGAGCTGTAAGGCATTCTGGACAAGGAGACAAAACTTGTTTTAAAATCAGGGGAAGAGGGACCCTCAGATCAGTCTCCACTGGGGTGGAATAAGGGGAAAGAGGAGAAAGGAGGGGGGAAGAAAAGAGTAAGAGAAACAATATGCAAAATAAGTGGAAATGTTCATGGTTTATTAAAGTTATGGTTTGGAAGGTTTGGTTATATTTGACTGGTAAAATGCAAGATAACACTGGAAGGCTTGAAAGTCATAGTAGGAAGGTACTACAGGGTGCAAAGAAGCAAGATGCAATGTGGCAATATGGATAAAATAAAATTATTACACTGAATGTTAAGGGAGTAAATGCTCCCATAAAACAGAAAAAGGGAAAAACAATTGTTGATTGAAAAAAGTAGATATCTTTTTCTTGCAAGAGACCCATCTATAACAGGAGGATAGTATGAGATTCCAGCATAAAACATTTACTCACATCTTCTCCTCTTCAGCGGAAAAAAAAAAGGCAGGGGTAATGATAGGAATCACTGGAAAGCGGGATTTTGAATTTTAAAAAATAGTAAAAGACAGGAGGGGCGTCTTCTACTTGTGCAGGGTATGTTGGAGGGAGGAAAAAGTGTCATTGGTAAACTTATATGCCCCAAATGTGGCAACAGGACCCTTCCTCCAAGATGCTATTTAAAAAATCATGGAAAATATCTATGGAGTAGTAATAATGCAGGGGGATTTCAATACACCACTGTCCCAGTTAGATCATTCAAGGATAGCAAAATTGAAAAACTGGCAGTTAAACGTAGCAAAAGAATTAGTAATTAATAATATGCTGGATGCATGGAGATACTGGAATCCAACTGTAAGAGAATATACGTTTTACTCCAAAATACATGATACATCAACAAAAATTGACCACAGTTGGCTAGACAGATCTTTAATGTCCAGCTGTATAAATAGTTACATTCTCGTGGTAGTTCTCACAGATCACCATACAATAGTCACCACGTTAAAATGGGGAGGGATGGCCCCTGTAGCAACAAGAACTTGGCAACTGGATAGAGCCATACTTAAAGATACAAACAGTAGAGAGGCAGTGGTGGGTAGCATACTAGAATACTTTAAGTTTAACACCAATACGGTGTCCTCCCCACAAACAGTATGGGAAGCGGCGAAGGCCACTATTAGGGGGGACATGTGTAGCTGTGAGAACTCAGAGATGTAAGGAAAAACAGGAGTACGTATCAGACTTATACACACTATTGAAAAAAAATAGAAACTTTAAATAAGACAAACCCTACTATGGATGCAAAACAGGAACGGGAAAAAATTAGAAATCTAATAAATGCATACGAAATTGAAAAGACAACCAGACAACTTAAATTTATAAAGAGTTTTTATTTTGAACACAGCAATAAAATGGGGAGAACATTAGCAAATATGGTCAAAACAAGGAAAAACAAAATGAGAATAGCAGAAATTCAAAAAGAGGGGGGGCGGAAATTAATCAATACAGAAGTTATTTAGGCTGCATTCATGGATTTCTATACAGGGCTTTACTCTTCCTCCAATCTGGACCCTGGAAAAATAGAAGCTTTTTTAGAAAAATAAAACTTACCAAAAGTAAACCCCACACAATTACGATTTTTAAATACCCCCATCTGGACAGAGGAAGTGAAGGAAATCATTGGAATCTTAGCAAAAAATAAGGCCTGTGGACTGGACGGGTACCCTGTGGAGTTTTATCAAACGTGTAGAAATATTGGCACCTTATTTAACAGAACTCTGCAATGGTATTATTAAAGAAGGCACAATGCCAGCTACCTATTATGAAGCGACAGTCACTCTAATACATAAACAAGGAAGATCAAAAGAGCATTGCGAAAACTACAGGCCAATCTCTTTATTGAATGTGGATTGTAAAATATTCACTAAAATACTGGCCACGAGACTCGCTGCAATCATTACAGAAATAATCTACCCTGATCAAGTGGGATTTATCCCGGGCAGACTAAGGATGGACAATGTAAGAAGGGCGGTCAATTTGATACACCATATACAAGAAAATAAGATCTGCTCGATTATCGTTTCGGCAGATGCTCAAAAAGCATTTGATTGTGTAGAAATAAAATGTCTGAATTTTTAAATTGTGTAGAAATAAAATGTCTGAATTTTTTTAAATGGGTCAAGCTAATTTACTTAAAACCAGAGGCTAAATTACTGGTAAATGGCCAGCTCTCACAGTCTTTTCGATTGGAAAGAGGGACATGACAGGGATGCCCTCTATCACCCTTGCTAGTTGATATAATGCTGGAGGTATTAGCAATTGCAATTAGGCAGGAACAAGAAATCAGGGGAATAACGGTGGGAGGAGTACAACATAAGATAGCACTGTATGCAGATGATATGCTGCTGTTCCTATCTGAACTAATTAAATCTGTACCCCCCCTTATTAAAGCTAATAGAGGATTTTGGGAGAATATCGGGATACAATATAAATTATGGAAAATCCAACACCCTTATAGTGGGTGCTGAAGGTGATCAGATAACTCAAATTAAAAAAACAATTCCATTCCCAGAAATGGAAAAGGGTATTAAGTATTTGGGAGTACAAATAAACAGACAGATAACGGATCTCTATATAGAAAAGTTTATCCCACTTGTTAAACAGGTCATGGAAGAGATACAAAAGTGGAGTAAATTAGCAGTATCATGGATGGGAAAAATGAATATCTTCAAAATGATAACGTTGCCCAAGATACTTTACAAATTCATGGCACTTCCCATTACTATACCGGGTCACTTTTTTAGACAGTGTAATAAAATATTGCTAGAATTCATTTGGAATAATAAAAAACTCAGAATTCGAATGAAAGCCCTACACGGACCAAGAGAAATGGGCAGACTTAACATACCAGATATACAATTCTATCATAGAGCAGCAGTATTGAATGCTCTACCTAATTGGTATAACAGTGAGAAAGCTACCTCTTGGACATACCTTGAACTGCAAACTCTAAACACTTTCTGACTGATAAAGGGATCATTAATAGACAAAACTGGATGAGTCACCGCTTTGCAGGGGTTGTTATGAGAGAATGGGAAACAGTATTAAAAAAAAATTAGGCGAAAAAGGGAAGCTTCACCCTATACTGATATTGCTAGATACCACTCCGACACACTAGCCTGGGCCCCAGATCTGCAAAAAAAATTAAAAGAAAAAGAGATTAAACAAGCAGGCCACCTCTTCATGAAGGGTAAATTTGTAACCTTACAAAAATGCGAGGAAATCCTACAGGGGAAGGTGGACACGTTTCAATGGGTGATTTCAGACGTTACGGGGCCCTTTGGCCCCATACCGAAACCACCGGCTTCATTCCCCCCCGGGGTCACCCCGTCACGCCATAACAGACGTGCCGGGGGGATCCCGGCGGGGAAACTGGGAGGGGGCGGGGCCGTGCGGCGCAACGTGCAGCCGNCCGCACGGCCCCGCCCCCTCCACGCACCCTGCCGCCCGCCCTCTGAGGAGACGGGCGGGCGGCGGGGCCATTGCGGCCGCCACGTCGGGCCGGAAGCGCCATGGCCCGGGATCCCGCCGGGGATCCCGGGCCGTGACGCGCGGCCAGACGTTACTTTTCGTTGGTCCCTGCCCGAGGTCCGTTTGACCACGCTTCCCAGGACATTCCCCCGGCTATCCCGGGAAGCGTGGTTCAAACTGACCCCATGTGGGGATTCACCGTTGCGAACATCTGGCGGCCGCCAAACAGACGTTCGAGACACGGTGACCACAGGTGGGTATTCACCGTGGTTCACCGTGATCTCGTAACGTCTGAAGACACCCAATATTTGCAACAGAAAAGCCTCTTTATGGAGAAAGGACAAAATGAACAATACAGCAGAGACCCTTATGATATTGCAAAAACATTATTTGATTACACAGCAAATAGAGGTAGATTGTCCAGAATCAATCAGGAACTACAGAAAATATGGTTTAAAGAGGAATACACATACATAAGTAAATGGGAGAAAGATTTAAATAAAAACATAAACGAAAAGTTGAAAACAGAAATTTGGAACCACATGCACTCGTGCGTCATCTCTTCAATTTAGGGAAATTCAGATAAAATTGGCAATGAGATACTATTTCACACTGGTGAGAATAGAAAAGATCTGGAAATGCACAGAGATCATGAAGAAGGAGGGAACCAAGGAAGATGAGAAGGCATTCCTGTTTGACTTTTACATATAAACTGAAAAGTAGAAGTAAAATAGTAACACTCTGGATAAGCAATATACCAGTCAAAGGTTAGAGTTATAGTTTAGTTAAATGGTTGAGGAGATAATAAAGAAGGAAAACAAAATGAGAAAAGCAAAGCAGATAAGTGAAGATACGAGTCAAGTAATGTCCCGCGTTGTAACCCAGGAACTTTGTGTTGTACTGAGTCTTGACTGTATACACATGATTATTCTTCCATTTAAGTATTTTAATAAATAAAACCACTTTTTAAAAAATTACCTTTACAAATTAAAAATTAATATCAAGTATAGTATAAGTATCATCAATCATGAAGTTGTCAAGTTCTTCATAGACCTTTTCAAAAAAGTCTGGTAACATCAGTGAAGAGATGTCATCAGGAAAGTAACAGGCCATTCTGTAGAGAGGCTCTCTTCAGTCTCCTGAAACATCAGTCTTGATATCCTGGAAAAAAACACTTTCTCCCTGGTACAATTTTAACAGATTTTTGTGATAGAATTTATCAGATGTTCTTTTTCCTTTATTAATCTGAATTTATAAACTGTATTAGACAATTTCTCAATGATAGGAAAAAAGGTCCAATCTATTTTGAACTCAAATTGTGAGGAGAGCTAGTATAAGCTTATAAGCATTACTTTGTCTCAAATTTTCCAATTATTTTCTTTCTGAAATTTCTGGAAATAGGCTTGATTTTTCCTAGTGGCTTTTCCCAATTTTCCAGCCACTAAAACATGCAATTTCTGGAGATAGTCAATCAAATCCTTCATGTATTGATCCACTTTAATCCTTTCAATAGTTATCTGGTTGCTATCCTAGACAGCGTGTTCTGGCATTCTCATCTGTCAACCAGCAAGTACCTCAAATAGTGTGTACTTAGTGACAGATGAAGAAGTTCCTCGTAAAGCCCATAGAATGTAAGGCAACAATACATCCCAGTTAGTACCACTGCCATTGCATTCCTTTGATGGTTTTATTTCATTCCACACCCCGTGCACTAGAATGTCTGTAAGGAATATTTAAATGTTGTTGTTATAATAAGAAGTTTCTGGCTAAGGTGAGACTAGAACTGGGGTCCCCCTATCTCCGGGTCCAAGCACTGCACACCTAGCCATTGCACCACACAAGCTTTCTTTTCAAATTTTTCAAATCAAAATGTTGGATTCCTAACAATGCCAAACAGTTCTTGAAAACATCATGAGTAAATGATGATCCCTGATTAGAAGTGACTCGGAGAGGTAAACTCCACCTGCTAAGAATTTGTTCTACCAGAACTTTAGCTGTGGCTTTTGCTATGTTATTTTGAGTGCAAAAGCTTCCACCCATTTGGAAAACAAATCTATTAGCATCAACAGAAATTGGTTTTCCTTTGCAGTTCTTAGCAGAGGACCCACAAAATCAATTTGTAGTTCAGTCCAAGATCCCTTAAATTCTTTATGTCTTAAAAGAGCATTTTGTTTACATGGACTGGGATTATTTTGTGTATATCTAGCATCTTTTATATATATATATAAAAAATCCTCAACTTGTGTTTTCATTTCTGACCACCATCCCAGGGTCACCCAGGCATGATAATAAGTGATTTTAGACAATACGGGCCTCCCTTTTACCCCATGGCCCAGGATCCGTTTTAGATCCCAGTTCGGAATCAGGCCGGCTGTCCTTTAGACGTGCTGGCCTGATTCCGATCGAGGAGGGGGTGGAGCTGTGCGGTGCGACGTGCGCTGCACAGCCCCGCCCCCTGCGCTCCCCCGGTCGGCTGCCCTCCGGGAGACGGGTGGGTGCAGCAGCCAATCCGGCCGCTGCACCTAATCACACAGCGTGGTCTGGACCGCGATCCGGGCTGGCGGAGGCAACAGATGTTACGTTCCGCTGATCCTGGATCATGGTTGCGCTAACCACGATTCAGGAGGTGAGGCCAGCCTCACCTCCGGAATCGTGGCTAATCTGATGCCTGCCGGAGGTGCACTTGCGTGAACATCTGGCGGGAACCCCATTAGACGTTACGGGCCTCTCCACCACAGGGGATTGACTGTGGTTAGAGGGAGGCCCGTATCGTCTAAAATCACACAGTGTCTTTTCATTCCCTTAATGCCCTCTGGTAGGCCAGCTGTGAGTAGTTGTAATAAATTAATTCCTCAGTTTTCTTGGAACTTTTTGCTGTACTGCTTTCAGATCCAAAAGCAATAACTGCTGTCTAAATCTGGTTACTATTGCAACAGTATAGACACCATCCTTCAATGTAAAAGTCCAATTTATTCCTTGTTTAGCACCCAATTTAGCCAGTTCATTAGCATTTTCATTTTTCCAATCAAAAAGGTTCAGGTTTGCAATGAGCTTTGACTTTTTTAAAAAAAAATAAAATATACAAACATTGGTTTGGATAAATTTTGAGCCAATTGTGAAATATATTTCATCCAGTCTGCATATTTAATTGGAGTTCCCTCAGTAGAGGTGAAATTTTTGTGTTGCCAATAAGGTATACATTCAGTGAGTGAAAGACATACCCAGTTAGAGCCTGAACATCCTCATTTGTAGGAAAAGGCCAGATTGGGTTGTTGAGTTTCCTCTATAACTCCTTGCTGCAGCAGAAATTGAATTGCTTTACTTGTATCTGAATCAGCAATGGGAGGATAGGGATACTAATTTTGTGATCTTGGCAAGATAACAAGTTCAATTTTAATAGGTGGAATATTCAATTTACCACATTCAAGTTTGTGAACAACAAAAACAGATATATGTTTTCATATAATCGGTATCAGTAATTCTTTGTATGGATGTTTGTCAAAAAATGACAGAATAATAAAAGTCTCAGTGATCACTTTTAGCTGAGGAACAAAATCTATTCTAAGTAAAATACATATAATATGTATTTATAATTTATTTATGTATATATATATTTATGTATTTATAATTTATTTAAGTATATATTTTATACTATATAATATATACTATATAATATAATATAATATTTTATACTATATAATATTTTATACTATAATATACTATACTATATTATAGTATATAATATACTATGTTATAGTATATAATATAGTATAAAATACAGTATAAATACAAATATCTCATATATATATATATTCTTATTGAGATACTTTCATGTCTTATATTTTCTTATATTTTTATACTATATATAAAATACATATTTTATACTATATATTTATATATTTTATACTTTGTATTTTCTCTTATTGAGATATTTGTATTTCTTATTTTATACCAGTATATTTTAATACTAAAATACATATATTGGGGGGGGAGCACCCCACAGTGAACCACAGCAAACACCATGGCGTGGCTGTGACCGGCGTAACGTCTGATTGATCCCTGCCAGATGTTCATCATGGTTAGCTGGGATCAATGCTAACCACAGTTCCTGCCCTGTGGTCGGCCGCAGAGCTGAAATCGTGGTTAGATTGACCACAATCAGGAATAAATATATTATATATTTGTCTATAGTATATTATATACTATATACTAATGGTGTAATCCTGATCCATACAAGTCAATGGGAGTTTAACCATTAACTTCAGTAGGAGCTGGGTTGCGCCCTGTGTATAATATATACTTATTTTATACTATATATTTTATAGTATAGGCTTTAGTCAGGGGGGATTTCAACATCCACGCTGACGCCAATCTTGGGGGAGCGGAGTGTGAGTTCATGGCCGTCATGACAACCATGGGACTGTCTCAGAGGGTTGGGGGCCTGACGCATGATGGAAGACATACCCTTGACCTGATATTCTGCACTGGCCTTGAGGCGAGGGATCCGGTGGTGGGAGATGTATTAACAATGCCCTTGTCGTGGACAGATCATTATCTCCTCCGGGCCAGTCTCCTGGCACATGTCTGCCCCCAGAGAGGTGCAGAACCAGTTCAGTTGGTTTGCCCCCGGAAACCTATAGAACCAGAGAGTTCCGGAATGCTCTAAGGGAATAACATCCCGATCTTGATGACAGTTCGCTCGATGACTTCGTGGCTTTCTGGAACACCTTGTTGACTGAGGCCATTGACAGAACGGCTCCCAGACATCTGCTTCTGGAATGTCAATGACACAGGTCCCCTTGTTTAATAGAGAATCTGCGCCAGATGAAGCAGGAGCAATGGTGATTGGAGCGACGGTGGCACTATTCGTGCTGAAGGATTGCAGCATAAAGCTAGTTAAAAGCCTATGCTGTAGCTGTGCGGGCAGAGTTCTTTGGTGCCCTCATAGCATCCGCAAAGTCACGTCCAGCGGAGCTTTTCCGGGTGGTGCAGAGGCTGGTCAGTCCGGCCTCCCTCTGCCTGGAACTGGAATCTTCTAGTGCTCTCTCTGACATGTTTGTTGACTTTTTCGTGGATAAAATCGCCTGAATTCACCACAATTTCAATGTCGCACTTATAACAATGGGTGAACCTGAGGCAGTAGAGACCCCGCCTTGTCTGATTTCATGGTATCAATTTCAGTGGGTGTTGCCCACTGATACGGCAGATGTCCTTGGGATGGTTAGAGCCACTTGTTGCGAATTAGATCCATCCTGGCTGGTTAAGACCTGCCGGGAGACACTAGGGCCATTGTTGGTGGGGGTTGTCAGTGCTTCCCTTAAGGAGGGCAGACTGCCAAGCCGCCTCAAAAAGACTGTGATGTGACCTCTGTGCAAGAAACCATCTCTTGACATTGACTCCCCTGCCAGCTATCAGCCAATCTCTAACCCTAACTTTTCGGGGAAGGTTAGTGAACTGATGGTGCCTCAGCCATTTCAAGGGCACCTGGATCAGGTCAGTTTTCTGGATCCTTCACAATCCAGCTTTTGTCCTGGGTTTGGCATGGCGACTGCGCTTGTGGCTTTGGTCGATGACCTGCGTTGTGAATTAGATCAGGGCGGATCGTCTCTTTTAATTTTATTAGATCTGTTGGCAGCATTTGATACTGTTGACCACGAGATATTGGTGGCCCAGCTGCAGGACTGGGCTGGAATGGGCGGAATTGTTCTTGAATGGTTCCATTCATTCCTGGCCGGGAGAACTCAGTGGGTGGTTCTTGGGGAGTGTATTTCATCTCCCCGGGACCTCACGTATGGAGTCCTGCAGGTTTCCATTCTGTCCCCACTCCTGTTCAATGTGTAGATGCAGCCTTTGGTCAAGGTTGTGAGAGGGTTCGTTGTGCGCTGTCATCAGTTTGCCGACAATACACAACTCTACCTCTCTTTTTCTGTAGACCCAGACCCGGCAGTCTCGGTGCTTATCCGTTGTTTGGCGGCTGTGGGGGACTGGATGAATGTGAGCCGTCTGAGGTTGAATCCCGACAAGACGGAGGTGATGTTGGTGGGTAAGGCTGAGGGGGTGGTGGCCCCTGTCATTGATGGGGTTTGCCCCCCTTTAGCCACTCAGGTCTGTAGTCTGGGGGTGCTTATCGACTTGCAGCTCCATCTGGATTTCCAGGTGGAGGCTGTGGCGAGAGAAGCATTTTGCCAGTTACATCTGGTGGGACAGCTGCAGCCGTACGTCTCAGACTCCAACCTGGCCACCATCATCTGTGCCTTTATTGCCTCTAGATTAGACTATTGTAACGCAGTATACGTGGGGCTACCCTTGGGGATGATCCGGAAGCTGCAGCTGGTGTAGAATGCGGCAGCCCGTCTCCTAACGGACGGGTCGTCACGAGCACATTACACCAGTACTCCGTTCCCTGCACTGGTTGCCTGTTGTCTTCCAGGCCCAATTCAAAGTGTTGGTAATGACCTATAAAGCCCTAAATGGCCTGGCCCCGCTTATCTGCGGGACTGCCTCAGGTCTCGGGTCGAATCGTGGCCCCTGCGGTCAGCCAGGGTTGCCCGAATCAAAGTCCCCCGGGTTTCCCAGGTGTCGACGCTGGGGAGGGCATTCTCGGTGACCGCTCCTAGGCTATGGAATTCCTTCCTGACGGAAGCCCGCCTGGCCCCAGACCTCCCCTCTTTTAAAAGACAGTGTAAGACCTGGCTGTTCTTCCAGGATTTGGGAGAGGGAGATGGGTAGGGTGGGGTGGGTTAGGGAAAAGGAGTTGGTTCTACCCTTTTAGTATATTTTAGTATATTAGTTTATTTTTAATGATTTGTAAATTGTGAGTGTTTTAATTGTAGATTATGATTGCTTCTGTTGTAAGCCGCCCCGAGCTGCTCTGTGAGCAGGAGGGTGTGGTATAGAAGAGAACTGATAAATAAATAAATAAAAATAAATAGTGTTAGAAAGTATGCAGAGAAAATGTAGGCATATTACAGTCCAAAACTGCAAAACCATTTGTCAAAGGGTTAAAAAGGTTGGCACTCCAGAAGAAATTCCTCAATGCAGCCAGTGGCTGTAAGAGCAGAGATGAGCAGACTAATGAGATCAGTGGGAAGGGCCCTTTGTCCCACATTTTGTCCCATTCAGAGGGGCAGACTAGTTTGAGTAACAAAGAAAACAGCAATATACAGATTTCCATCACCATTAAAACATGGTATGAAATATATGACAGTGTTAAACAGAGACACATTCAATATAACTTCTGATAAAGTGAGAAAATTATTTAAGTGGAAAGAAAAACATGGTGATCCCAAAAGATGAAAAAGGGATACAGGTGCTCTCTAGAGCTCCTGGATGGCAAAGTATTAATAAGTAAAGAGCCATGAGACACCCTGACTTAGCCAGTCAAATCAATCAACTCCCAAGCCGACAGCTTTGGAGAGTAAACAGACATACAGGGAAACACAGCTGTATGGATTGAATAGGGAGAAATAGAGTTTAGGAATACTTATTCACCAACTTTGTAAGCTGTGTCAATTGTAAATTCTCCCTTGTAGCAGCCGAGGCAAGACTGCTATTACCACCAGTGCTGGAGCAGCTCTCAGGGGAAAAAGGAGAGAAATCTGCCCCACTCAGAGATTCAGAGGAAAAAGTGAAACCAAAGTTGAATGACAAACACAATATTACAAAAGCTGATTTGAAGTTACTAATCCCTGGTAAAAAGGCACTAAAGGAGAAACGTTCTCTGGCAGTGTAATCCTAGAATGAAAAGGGACATTTGAATCTAAAACAAGAATCTCTAAAAGAACAGACCCGGAGGCCATAGGTCCCTGAGGCGAACCTGGAGGGTCATGTTGATCCCGAGCAAACTGATCAGAGCAAAACCTCAAAACAGGAACAACAAAGATTGGGAGAGGGATAAAGTCTCCAGCAACAGTGAAAACCGTATCACTCATCAACATTAATAGGGCTGTGGAAGTAATGAGCATCTCCACAGCAACAGAGTCCTGAAAACTAAAATAATGCCTGGGAGAATAGATAGGACGACACAGTGTCGAATCCAAAAGGTCAGGCAAAGACTCAGTCCCAGAAATTTTTCAAAGTTAGTTGAGGAAAGATCTAAAGTATCTCCCCAAATCTCAGGAAGAGGAGGGTTGAGTGGTCCCTCACTCTACGCAGAACATTTCTTGGAAGGAATGTTTGCCATGTCATTAACAGTCACAGACCGGGTGTGGGCAGGTAGACAATTCTCCCATTCTAGCTGAAAAAGACACACACTTGCCCGTGAAGCAATAAGTTGTTGTCGAGAGATTAAAACAAAAAAACTAGTCCAGAGAATAATAAGCTCCCTGAAGCCAACTGGAAAGCACTGGAGAGAAAGAAGCAACCTGCCACATACAGTCACCCAGTTCTTATCATAGACATTTAAACCACCTAGATCCAGCTAATCTGATAAAAAGATCCAACACAGTAGTTCTCAAAGAGGCCAAAGAATCAGTGACACCCAGGGGATCTGTACAGGATTGTTAGATCAGGCCAAATACCACAGTTTGTCTGCATGTTAGCAGCAAAAGAGCCTCTGAAACCAGAATCTGACAACTCACTCCCATGGAGCACAGAGGCTACCCTAGTGTTGGAAGTATTCCTCAATGGAGGAGGGCACTAAATGGGAATCAGCATCGTAAAGTACCATACTCCTAAGTAAGGGGGATACCGGTATCAATTCTGCACCACAAATTTGGCTTCGTCAAGAGGAAAGTCTTACAATCAAATGAGCGGTGAGATCAGAGACCGTCTCTTACAAACCTGTACGAAGGCTGGACACTGTGGTCCTTGAGCTCAAATTAAGTAGTGAAGTAAAACTGCAGTAAAAAGGAACTGTTCCCAAATACAAAACCTAGGTAATAACAGAGCAAAAGAGAGAACCAGCTCTCAAATGCATGTGTACACAAAATCTATTTCCCTTTTCTTCAAAAAGGCACAAGTCCGGACAAATAACAAAGAAACCAAAATGTAAACTCACCAAGATAATAAGCAATCCAAGAACAAAAGAAACGCAGTAGTAGGCTTAAGTATAAAAGATACAAAGCACTGCAAGTCTTTATGATATAAGATGTAGTCGAAGTGCAAGAGAGACACAAAGCACGCAATTCTCCACCAAATATGTAAACTGAATTTTGGTCCTGGGGAAATCTTGCACCTAATATCAGGATCTTATTACTTTGGTTCTTTTATACCTGACTACCCTACTAGGAGAGAAACCCTTTTCTTACCAAATTACAATAAAGTCAAAGACTCAAATCTTAGTTACTTTTCTTTACTTAATAAGATGTAAAAGTACATTATAATCAAGTTTCAGAGATATAAAAGAGACTGAAAATATTAAGTACAAAAGAAGATAGTTCTTAGATCAAGATGGAAAAGTAGTTATTTGCAAAGAACGGTGGATCAGCCAGCAGTGCCAAAAGGACACTACTCAGTGAACAGTTTCCCTGGCCCTCAGGCCTGCCTTGCAAGGGGCAGCACCATAAAGGGCTTAGGGGCTTTGTCCTGCTCCTATTGAAAAAAGATGCACCTGTGGAGGCCGCGCCAAGAGCAGCTATGCACTGACAGGACAAGGCGTTGTCGGGGCAATCCTCCCTAGAGGCGCGAAAAGAAGTCCCACTTCACGAGACTTGCCAGGAATTGTACAATCCTTGCTGGATTATGGCAAAAGCTAATATCCAAATAAATAAAAATTGAACTTGACTTGCCAGGAACCATTGTGTGTGCTCCTCGAGTGAGATTCAGTCAGCCTGAGCAAGTGGAGGAGCTGGAAACACCCATGCACCCCAGATAGCATTGCGGCCCCTGCGGTCGGTTGGGGACACCTGACTCGAAGTCCCCCGGGTTGCCCGGGTGGCGACGATGGGGAGGGCATTCTTGGTGGCCGCTCCTAGGCTATGGAACTCCCTTCCGACGGAGGCCCGCCTGGCCCCGGACCTACCTTCCTTTCCTTAGACCGTGTAAGATCTGGCTGTTCCGCTGGGGCTTTGGAGAGGGAGACGGGTAGGGTGGAGTGGGTTGAGGAAGGGGAATTCTGCCCATTTAGTTCTTTTTATCTTTTTAAATGTTTTAAATGATATTTTATGTGTGTTTTTATTGACCTTTGTAAGCTGCCCTGAGCTGCTCTTGAGCAGGAGGGGGTGGGGTAGAAAAATAGTAAAATAAAAATAAATATGTGTGTGTGTGTGTGTGTGTGTGTGTGTGTGTTGTGTGTGTGTATATATATATATATATATATATATATATGAATGTCGCTGTGGGCCAATGCTATTCTCCCTTTAAGGGGGCCGGGAAGGAATTTTTGCTACCAAGCGGAATTGACCCTGGTTTTGGTGTTTTTTTTGCCTCAATAGCAAGTTAGTTGTGGGCTGGGATGGCAGTTGTGTTAACTTGTCTTGCTCTTTGGCAGGGGTTCAGGGAATGTTGTTGTAAGTTTTGCACAATTGTAATAGTTAAATGAAGACATCTCCTTAAGAGATGAGGCTGTGGGAGGAATCAAGAGCAGGGGCGGCCAGGTTTCTTCCAAGGCCCAGGAGGGAGCAATACACCCAATCCTCTCCTGCTTCAGGTCACTACCAGGCTATGACACCTTCTCAACCAGCCGGGTGGCTGGGGTGAGAGTGACCTAGGACAGTTGAATAGTGGTAACGGTGGCACTGAGTGAACATCAGGCCACCCCCACCAAGTTTAATGTTTGCATAGTTATGACTGGACCCAGAAGGACTTAGTCTTTCCCCCCTTTCAATTTATAATTCAAATAAAGAGTGTAGCCTTCAAATTCCAACAGAAAGTGTGCATGTCTTCTTTAGGGGTGCAGGACAAAGAACTAGCGCTTCAGTAAGGCTTTATATATGATTTCTGGTATTACAAGACTGTATGACATAAAGCAGTCGGAAAGCATCCAACTGTACCAATTCTATCTGGGTCATCATGATCTCCAGATGCACCAAGACCTCTTACTTGGGTCTCTTATCTAAAAACAATCCATACTGCACATGGTTTGTATGCTAGGACAAAAGGCATCAAAGATGATCTAAAAGAGGCTACAGGGGCACTCCCCCATGTCACCCTCAACTAATCTCAGGTCACCCATTCGAATTTGTTGATGTCCTTCTCAGAGTGCAGTGCCCAGAACTGGATACAGTACTCCAGATGAGGTCCGACCAAAATAGACTGGAACTAGGGCTGAACTGAATAGTACTTCCGGGTATTTGGACCAATGTTTGAAGTTCCACATAGTCAGTCCAAGTACTTGGAGGCAATTTGGTGTTCTTACGGAAGCTTCGGACTTCGAAGACCAAAGCACAGAACATCTGAAAACTTTGGAAAGCTGTTGCAAAGTTCTTGAACCGAGAGCCAAAGCACTACTCAAAAAAGCTGACTAGCAGGAGTGGGACAATCACTCCAGAAGACAACCCCCCAAAAGTGCAACTGCATGCAGAAACCCCACCCCCCAAAAAAAACAAAATCAACAACAGTAGTGTACCCATAGCATGGCTCACCATCAGCAGTGAGTGCACCCACTTTATCATTATGCCAACCAAAAATGCACAAAAATGCAGGCTAGCAAGGGACATTCACTCAAGAAGAATACAACAATACCCGCAAAACAGTCTGCAACTGGATGGAGAAATAAATCCCACCAAAAAAGCCAGCAAGCATAGGCCGCAGAAGCAGTCACAAAATTAAGAAACCAGACATTCTCTCGCTCTCTCACTTCTCCCCCCCCACCCCCCGGGGCACCCTCTTCCTTGACATGGCACTGTGGCAATGGTATATTGTATATTGTGTACCATGCCACAGCCTAGACATGCACAACCCTGAAAAACAGTCTGCAACTGTATGGAGAAATAAATCCCACCAAAATAACCCAGCAAGTACAGCCCCCAGCAGCAGTCACAAAATTAAGAAACCAGACATTCACACCCCTCCCCCTCCTCCTTGGCATGGCATTGTGGCAATGGTAATTTGAACACGCTAAGCAAACTTGGGAAGTGGAGCCAGGCAGAGAGATCCCTTCTCATGGTACCAAGTGCCAACCAAGCAGCAGACAGCAATGTGACACCTAATTATTTTTTATTTTTAAAAACTGCATGGCATGGTAAAGGGTAATGTAACCCCCATTCCCAAGCATTGCCTTATGGACAGGACAGGACAGGCACCGCTCTTCCCCACCCCCCAGCTGATTACTTATAGATCCAGCAGCACTGTAGCATGCAGCGAAACTAAATTCACCAAAGAGAGTGAACAAAATGGCTGAGTGCATTTTGCCCTGCCAGTCAATTCAAAAGCTGACCATCTGACCTGGCCAGCCAATCAAAACTTGCCATCTGGCTTACCATCACTCAGTTGTCCCCTCTCATACCCCCCTCCTACGAAATATGGCACCGAGTTTCATTTCTAGAAGAAACTTAACTAGCCACTTTTTTGTGTTGCTGGACGTTAAAATGCTCCAAATGTGAGTCTCCTCCAACACTCCCACAAAAAAACGGAAACAAACCCTTATGAATGAATGGTGAATCCATTTAAAAAGTAGATCTTGGATTAACCAAATTAATTACTTTTTAAGAAACAGTTCCTTGTTGCTTCTGCCTTCCCAGTAGGCACAACTTCCTTCTCATTAAATGACTGATCACTAACTCAAGATGAATATATATGTGTATTTACTATTTACACAAATCTTGCTGGGGAATAAAAACATTATTGCCCCAGATTATGCAATAAATGAACACCAAAAAGTAATATTTCTCATACTTCCATGTCATTTAGCAGATTCAAGCACTAGTAAAAACTTACAAGGTACAAGTATGATTGCTTCACTTATCTAAAGGGTATTTTCAGACATTACGAGATCACGCTCAACCACAGTGAACCACGCTCAGTCCCACGGCGGGGCCAAAGCACCCTGAACATCTGTTCGGCGGCCTCCAGATGTTCACCATGGTCAATACCCACATGGGGTCAGTTTCAACCACGCTTCTGGGGCTCCCCGCCGGACTATCTCCGAAAGCGTGGTCAAATAGATTCCCACCGGGAAACAACAAAAAGTAACGTCTGGATGGCAATTACCGGCCGGAATATAAAAAACCGATTCCCAACTGGGGACAAAGCACGCAGCGTCGCTGCCAGGCAACCAGCAACAACGCAGCCACTGGAGGGAGATTTAAAGGGAAACCTGCAGCAGGGAAGTGTGGTGGGATGGAGCGAGGAGGGAGACGGAAGAGAGCGGTGGGAGAGAAAGCGAGGGTGGAGGAGGAGGAGGTAGTGGCAGCGGTGGAGAGAGCGCAGGCGGGGGAGGGGGAGGCAGGGGTCGTGCTGAGGATGGAGGAAGCGGAGGGACAACACCCACTGCAGCTGGGACAGGACGCCCCAGGGACAGCAGCCGGACCAGGGGAGGAGGCCCCCCGGAAACGGGTAAGGGGAAACAAGGGGAGGGTAACAGGGGGCCCAGGAGCACCAAGGGGGGGCATGGGGCCAGCCCGGGCTCCCGGCAGGGCGGAGAGAAAAGGGGGCATCCCGCGAGAGGGGCCAGAACCGCACCCAACTGTAACCCCCCACCTCCTGCGTCCCACAGACACGGAAAAGGGCCCGGGTGGACGAGCCCCGGAGGACACCGGCCCAGCCCGGGCGGAGGAGGAGGCGGTGGAGGAGGAGAAGGAGGACTCACAGGGGAGACGAGGGATGAAGCCCTACCACAGAGGGGGCCAGTGGGGGCTACAGGAGACCCGGGACTTCATACGGATCTGGGGGACCCTGGAGTACCAGCTGGAACTCGCGCTTAACCAGCGCAACGAGCATGTCTACCAGGACATAGTGGGGGACATGGAGGCAGCGGGGCACCATTGCACCGTGGCACAGTGCCGCTCCAAGGCCAAGGAGCTGAAGAGGGGGTACAAGGCCATCAGGGACAACAATAGGCGGTCCGGACACGGAGCCCGGACCGCCCCCTTCTATGATGTCCTGGACCGAATACTCCACATTAGGCACGGGAAAACCAGTAAATCCGGAATCCGATAATGCCGGTACCGGGCGTACCGGCATTATCGGATTCGACCCGGTAAATCCGGTCCGGTTACCGGATTCCGGGTACCGGATTATTTTACATTGCAGCCATTTAAAAATGGCTGCAATGTAAAAGCCCCACCAAAAAAGTAAAAAAAAACAAACCCTCCCCGAGTCCAGGCTGCGCGGGTGGAAGGGGGGACACCCCCCACCCACCCTGCCCAGCCTGGATTTTTGTTTAAAAAAAGACTCAGAGCCCACCCCCCAGCACCAGCGGCCGCGG
>QEPC01007467.1:2511839-2525717 GCA_003113815.1 Sphenodon punctatus
GGCGCATCCCGGAGATGAGGTGCTCTCGTGTGGCCTGGTCCGCGGCTGAGACCGTGTCTGCGCTGTCTGTGTGCAGCCTGGCCGCCTACACGATCTGCCTTGCGGAGGGGGGCCCTGCCTTGGCCGTGTCCTACTTTGGCTGTGTTCACGGGGCCCGTGGGTACCAGCGCTCCCGTGGGGCAGTGTACCACCGGCTGTGGGAGCTGGGACAGCTTCCGTGGCCCCCTGCTGCTGACTGCTGTGTGTCGGAGCCTACCGCGGCAGAGCTGTCGGCGCTGTCGGGCGTGTGGTCCCGTTCGGATGTGCAGTTGGGGCTGTCCATGCAGGATCCCTTCGAGGCCTACTACCTGATCGCCCACCACATGTCCTTGTTGGGGTACCACCGGGGCATGATCCATTGACCCCACCTGGTTCACTTGGCGGGGCACTCGGCCCCTGGGCCCGTGGTGGCTCCCAGCAGCTGGCTGTGAATCCCGGTGTGCCTCCTGGCCCCCCGGTTGCCTGCCCCCGTGTGGGCTCCCGCCCCCGCTCAGGGGCTGGTCTCCGCTGGCTGCTCCCTCCCTGATGTCTCTGCTGTGCTGCCTGCTTCCTGGGGTGCTGCTGACCCTGCCTGTGGCTCCGGGCCCCCTCCGGGCCCCACCCCCCGGTCTGCCTCCACACACGAGGTTCCCCTCCGTGGTTGCTTTCCCTGGTGCCTGGGTCTGACTCTCTGCATGGCCTCACCGACCCGCCTGTGTCCAGTGGACTGTCCCCACCCGCCAGCGCTGCCACCTGCTGCCCCCCCCCCTTGGGTGCCTGTGTGACCTCAGGGTTCTGGTGCCCCCGGACTGCCCCTCACTCCTTCCTCTGGGTGATGTGTGTGCGTCCTTGGACCTGCAGCGCTGCACCGGCTCTCCTGCCTGCCCTCCATCGGCCCCTCTCCAGGTGTGGGGTCTACGTGTGCCTCCTGGACTGTTCGTGGCCAACTCGCTGTGCATTGCAGGCCCCCGCTGTGCCTTGGTCCCAAGCTCCTGGAGCTCCCCATTCCAGGGTTGCCTGTGTTGCTGTGGGGGTGCCCATGTGGCCAGTTCTGCTGTGGGGGTTGTGGTTGCCGTTGCCTGTGTCCTGCCCTGCCCCTTTGCAGTTTCCATCCCTGTTTCGCCCCCCCCCCGTGCCCGTTGTGCCTTGTGTGTTGTGCTGTGTGTTCCACTGTGGCCCCGCTGTCTGTGTGCCTGCTGTGTGTGGTACCTGTATGGCTCTTCTCCCTCTCCCTTCCCATTTCCCTTGTGTGGGTGTTCCCTTGTGTGCCTTTTGGCTTGTTTGCCCTCAGGCAGCCATGTCTGTTTCCCGCCCTTGCCCGGTGGTTTTTGGGTGTTTTGACCACAGCTGGGAATCGGTGTCACGTCTGTTGCGCTGCTCTGGCCTGTGATCTGCCAGCTCGATTCCCTGCCGTGGTCCCGGTCCCGTCACGTCTGTTCGGGGCTTTTATTCGCCCCGGGGGGTGGTTGTTCGGTTCACCCCTACCGGGAATCCACTGCGGTGAACTGGGTGCCCGTCACGTCTGAAATCACCCAAAGTGTCCCCTCTGTAGTGCCAATGTTGACGTATGGAGTTTGCAAAATAATAAATACCATTTGCAAACTGGGCTTATGATGGTTGTGAAGTGCTTCATAGAAATATCTAAATATTTTAGTCTTCAAGGCAGATGC
Organism: Sphenodon punctatus; assembly: GCA_003113815.1. Lineage (NCBI taxonomy): Eukaryota > Metazoa > Chordata > Lepidosauria > Sphenodontia > Sphenodontidae > Sphenodon > Sphenodon punctatus. The sequence continues at coordinate 2,513,528 of QEPC01007467.1, forward strand.
TTGTTCTGAAATTCTTGGGCTGGAGTGCAGTCCTGGTTTGTTTTTAACTTCTTCCTCAATGGTCTTTATCCTGCATCATGACATTTTATTTATCTATTTTGTGACCCTTTGTAGCCTTTCTGAGACCTCACATGGTGAAGCTATCTATTTGAATGAGGGTTTCAGGAATGCTGAGTTGACTCCAATAAAAATGAACAATTTCAGTTCCATTTCAACTTCCTCTTTGCAACACTTAAAATTAGATCAGAGTAGACTGCATTTTCTTGTGAGAAGTGTCCAGGATGTTAATAGCTGATGCCGCTTGATTTCAATGTTTGTATGGCCACATAGCTGTGCACTTTATTTTGCCCAGTAGTGTAGTGAATTGCATGTTAAAGCAAAATCAATAAAGCAATTTTAAAAGTGGCTGATTATTGTGTATTTGACTCTTGATGTAGTGAAAAGTATAATGTGGGCAGTTCTGGAAAACAAATATACTGGGTGTGTGCACTCACACGTGTGTTTATCAGGTTATCAATGAATAAGGTGTTTGTAGGAAGAGCATGAAAAGGTCCCTGCTTATTTGTTTCCCCCCATGGGTTTTTTATTTTATTTTTCCTATAAGGTTTTGTTCTCACAAGCAGGAGTAATTAATCTGGCATAATTACCTCCCTCCACTTGTTCCATGAGGAGCAAGAAGCAGTGGCTACATAGCTCTCCTCTTCCCAGTCTCTTCTGTTTAGGAACTTGCACGGAACTGCCAGTAGGAAGAGTGCAAATAACAAGCAGTCAGTGAAACAGGGAGACCCTGTATCTCTAGAGAACTGAAACAAAAGCAGGAAGAATTGGGAAAAGGGGAGACATGGAGGTAATTGCCACCCTCCTGTACAGAAAATCACTCTCCCTAGAGTAGGGACCTCCCTTCCAGTTTAACCCCACTTCTTTTCAGAGGTAAATCTCTCTCCTTTATTCTCACTTTACCCTTATGGGAGCACAAGGAAGATTAAAGTGAGATAGGAGGTGCTTGCCTTGAGCAAAAGTGCTGTTGAGCAAGCTGTAGTGCACTTGTGTTGTCTCTCTTTGCATCTCCATCCTTTTGATGTCTCTCCCTTTCCGTTCTCCTTGCAGTCACTCTTCTCTCTCTCCCCATGGATCTCGTAAGATCTTTTCTATTACTGTTCCAACATGTGGCCTTTTACTATTATTAATTGGCCAGTAATTGGCAGGTTCATAGGCTTGGCTATATGAGTTTAAAATGGAATCTGTGGAAGAAAATACTCAGAAACTTTAGAGAAACGTCTGTATTAGGTACCAAAAGAAAAAGATTCTAAAAGTAACATACAAAGAAATGCATTGCCGTACGTAAAATAGATTATGTACCAAATACCAGTCAATACATGTAACAAGAAAAGGTACAGATATAGACTGAACTATAGTCATATGTTTGTAGATACAATGAAGGCAACAGAGAATAAAGCAAAATTACACAAACATCCTGGTGTGAGATATAGTGGCATGCAACCTTTAGTGAGAAGAGGAAAGTACCCCAAATGACTTGGTGTATACCCTTTGAGAGTATAAAATAATGGAGTATTCCAACCAATCCAGATTAGAGTCTAGTTACAGTTGCCATTATTTAAATTTAATATCCAATCAAATCATCAACCTGTTTATCTCTATGTCTGGGATTCTGGACATAAAACACAAGCTTTAGTATTTTGAGGGTTAATTGTCGTTTTGTTAAGGACATTTAGTATTTTCACTCTGGCTCAAAATCTCACCTCTTAATTATTTCTCCTATTCCAAACCACCAAGATAAACAATGGTTGGGCCTGTTCTGCTTCCAAAAGCCTTGGCTGCACTCATGCTAACCCATGAAAATGTGAATAACCTACTAAAACGAAAGGTTCAAGAATAAATATCAACAATTAGGAAAGGTTACTAGGACAAGGATCTACATACAATTCTTACATAAAGATTATACAGTTTAAAGGCGTATTTTAACCCATACGTTATGTGTGTAATAAAGACTAAAGAGGTTGTGAAGTCTCACATATTGTTCTCACTTATAACTTAGTCTCTGTGAACCTTTGCTGGCTGGGGTTGTCAGTGCTCCTGTGGGAAGGTTAGGTTTCTAGACATCCTCAAAATTGCAATTGTCCAGCCACTGCTCAAGAAACCATTGCTCTGTCCAGTTATTGCCTTGTCTCTAACCACTCTTTTTCTGTAAATAAAATACATTCCCTGAGTTGGTCCAAAGAGTCACCACCCAACCTGTTATTAAATATCCCAATAGACAATTTTCCCATAAATTTATGATGAGTGTCTTAAATACTTCCCAAAGACCCCATTTTTACACAATGCCTATAAGAGTTTCCAATTAGTTTTCTACTTATCCATTTGGTTTATCTAATATTTCAAATACTTTTACTGTGGTGTGCACTAGCCTTTCCTGAATTACTTTATATACCTATTGATGTCACCCTGTCTCTTCTCCCAAACTTGCCCTGCTTTCCAACCCTTTCTTCTTGTCTGAAATTTTTTTGGCACGAATGATGATGATTTATATTCTATATTGGACATGATTTAGTGTTGATAAAATAAGGAAAAGTAAAATTTATTGTTTAGCTTACTTTCCTAGCACAAAGATGTCCACAAATCAAAATGCACTGTTACACTGGGAATAATTAGCACCTTTTCTAACAGTTTGACAAGAACCCTGAGATTGACTGGTTCATAGAATCTAATATTGTCCTTTCATGGTTAGAAATAATTCATATAGTTTGTTGAAGCAGAAATAAGCAAAGTGAAAAGAGAGAAGCCTAGTGCTGCTGCTGCCCATGGTGTACATAGATATAAAACTTCAGGCCCCCCAGGATTAAAGGTTTGATGCTTTTCAACATAAAATTTAACTAAAACAATTGTAAAATGTTGGAACAATTTAGTGACAGGCTGAGGCAGATGAGAGCATTGTAATGAGAGCACTTGTAAGTGTTAAGCAAATACATGCAATAAAAAAAAGATCTCATATCTATTTATTTAAATTTGCCTCCTGAAAGCTTAGGGTGGGTAATAGCACATAAACAACATATACAAGTAAGAATTAATTTTTAAAAATCCCCCTCCCACCTTTTTATGTACCCTATTAGAAGTGTGCACCAGGGACCCATGTTATTCTTTTCCATTTTTCATTTTGTTATTTAAATCTTTCACTTTTGTTTTTGTAAATATCAAAATATTGTTTTCGTTTTTGCTTTTGTTTTTTGAATTGAAAACACATATTTGGCTGTAACGTTTTTATTTTTCAGTATATTTGGATGAAATGTAGAGGGATTATACCTCCAATGGACAGCATTATGTGTACCAAATTTCAGAAAGATTGGATAAAGGAATCAGATTGATTTATATTATTTTGCAAACATCTGCATATACATTTCTAGCTGTAATTTCTAGCTGTAACTTCTTTGTCTCCCATCTAATGTGGAAGAAACTTAGCAAGTTTATGCCCTTCCACATTTTTACTATCTATGCCAAATTTCAGAAGGATTGGATAAAGGGTCCTGGTGGTATAAGCAATTAACTTATAAATGTATGTTTGACTGTAACATCTTTGTAGTCCAACCAGTGGACATGAAATTTGGCTGGGCTGTATCTCACACCGTGAGAATCATCTTTGCCAAATATCAGAAAGATGTGATAAAGGGTCACAATTTTATAAGCCTACACAGCATATGCAAAGAATGAGCCTATGCCAGGGATTCTCTTACATGTCAATATGGTATAAGATCTGTTTGTGATGCCAATTGGGCAGCAAAAATGTCCACCAAATATCCTCATTCTGTGCTGTGACCACCCCAACGTCTGTCCCTCACTTGTTACTAGGAAGTCGGAAGCATCTGTTTAGGAAAGAGCGAATAGAGATTCTCTTATGTCCTCTGTCACAGTGCTGCAGGATGTGTTTGTGATGATAATTGCCCAGCCTGGATATGTAAACCATGACTCCTGATAACTGGGATTTTGGGGATAGCATCCCAGCAATGTCCCTTCTATACCCACCTCATGCCGCCCCCTATGCCCGCCTCGAAGCCACCACCGATTGGTCCTGTAAAGCTGGAAGCATGCAGTAATTGGCCGGTGTCTGTCAGTCTGTTGGGTTGCTCCCCATCCTCCCTCCTACAGCCTCCCTCCCACTGCCATGCCAGGTGCCTGCCTCTGACTGGCACTGCATGTGCTGCTGTTTTTCTGAATAATGGTCTTCAAGGGAACATCTTCAATTGCTCATAAAATTGGGGCCCTTTATCAAATTGTCTTGTAGTTTGGTAGAGATGACAGGGAAGGAGGGGGATATATTCCTGCCAAATGTCTTCTAAACAGGATGGAATACAAAACTTTTACAGTCGAAATGCATTTTCAAGTTAATGGCTTATAACATCAGGACACTTTATCCAAACTTTCTGAAATTTGGCAGGATTGGTAATTGTTGGGAGGGTCATAATCTTTCTAGGTATCATGCAACTTGGATGGAAGATAAAGAAGTTGTAGCCAGGAATCTGTATGCAGCTTTTCTTAAAATCACAACATTCAATTGCTTTTAAAATCTGTTCTCTGTATCCAATCTTTCCAACATTTGCTACACATAGTGCCCTCCATAGGGGGTACAATCATCCCAGGTTTCATTAGAATTGAGTAAGAAACAAAAATGTTATAGCTGGAAATACATTTTTCAGTTTTTCCCCATTATTTTGAAAATAAAATTTGTTTTTGTCTTTGTTCTCATTATTATTCATTTTCGTTATTACAATAATGAAAAAGAAAACATAAATTTTTATTTTTGTTATAATAACAAAAACGAATTGCATACCCCTATATATACACCTCTATATATACTCTGTCCCCAACCAACTTAACAGTAACTGGCCAACATCTCCAACTTAACAGCTACTGGCCAAGTAAGAAGATCTTAACAGTACCTCCTGAAAATGCTCAGCCACGGGTTCTAATAAACCTCCAGGGAAAAGGAGTTCCATAGGTGTGGGACAGCCACCAAGAAGGCCTCTCTATCTGCCCCCTTACCTTACAGACTTGATGAACTGACAGAACTTGCAAAATGGTGCTTTAGGGTGGCCTCAAAGATCACAACTGAACATAGCTGAGTACGTGGTCTTTCAGATAATGACAGTTCAAGTTAAGAGTAGGGACCTGCATTTACTGCTTTTCCCCCATTGTCGCCAAAAGGGAAAATGCAGTGAACATAGGTCCTGGTGTAAAGTCTTAGTAATCGTAAACCATGCTTGGTCAACATAATTCTTATCTCTCAGGTTAGCAAAGCACACATCTTACTTTTGATGCTTATTTTAACAACTTAAAAGCAATTTTTCTTTGGTAAATAAGTTTGCTAAACTCCTTAAGCTGTAAGATGGAGCAACGCTTAAGAACTAGCACTGAAAAGATCAGCACATTCCATGCTATGTGTTATTGATTTTGAGAATATTTTCTTCTCCCAATTTCAGGTTGGGTGGAACTATATCTGCCTACAAGATAGTACCAGATGAAATAGAAGAAATCAAGGTACAGTATTGCTTCTGTCTTTCAACACTTTAAGGTATTTTGGGGGAAAGAACCCACATAAAAGAGGCTATCATTGGTTTGTACTTTGGAAGGTACAAAGTGTGCATAGCCATTACTTAATCCTCAGTTTGATACATATTGGAAAAGATAGGAAAATACATATCAGTTTTGAATTGACCTGACTAGCCTTCTCAAGTAGTCTCCTGTAACTAAAGAACAACATGAAAATGATACGCCACGCAACCTTTTGGATAGTACTAAGCTTTTCACCCTTTAAAAAAACCTTCACTTAAATTTCTACGGGTATTTTATTCAGCAACAGTTGAAGTTTTTTTATTTTGTGGTCTAAACCCATGTTGAGGCACCTAAAATGAAGCCAATTTTTTGTGTTAAGGACGTACATCACCCATTGACTTGATTTTTTGATGCTTAGACTTATAAAATTATGGCTATATATATTTTGACACCAAAGTAAGAGTTCAGGAACCTTACTTTGGACACACAAGCTTGAAAATACTGTCTTGTGATTTCAAAATTTTAAAAACAGGTAACATTTAAAGTTTTTTAGATCAAAGCATATCCATTTATAGTGATTTTGCTCTTCGTTCCTTACAAAGGGAGTGAAATTGAAATCACAAATAGAAGTGAATAGAAGTAGAAGGAATCTACATTCGTTTCATTTTGAGTAGTAACTAGAAATGGGGACAGATTTTGGCTTTTGAACTAACATATAGTATGTCTAAATTCAGTCAAACAAAACCTTCTCAAGGTAAAAAAAAAAAAAAATAGCACCTTGAGTTGTTAAATGTTGATTGGAGCTACTCTGATTTATACCAGCTGGAAGTTTGGTTAATTAATTTTAGGTGTTCCTACATGATTAGTACCGTATTAAATTCTGTGTCGTCCTGAAAATAGGGACCAATGGATTATGAACCTGACTACTCGCTGCTTTGTATATTGTGTAATCATTTATATCTCTGCTGAGTGTAAAGACGATGTAAAAACGCAAATACAAATACAAATAAAAAAAGCTTGGGCTTCATTTTTGACACGCACCTCTCCTTTAAACCTTACATTGACTCTGTGGCCAAATCCTGCCGATTCGCTCTCCTCAACATTGCCCGCATACGCCCCTTTCTATCTATCTCCTCGGCCAAAATCCTTGTTCATGCCATGGTTATCTCTCGCCTCGACTACTGCAACCTCCTCCTTGCTGGCCTCCCTCGCTCCCACCTGTCCCCCCTTGTTGCGATCCAAAACTCTGCCGCCAAGATCATTCACTCTGCCCGTCGCTTCGACCATGTAACGCCTCTCCTCCTCTCCCTTCACTGGCTCCCCCTTCCTGAACGTATCCTGTTCAAACTCCTGGTTTTCACGTTCAAATCGCTCCATGACCAAGCTCCCCCTTACCTCTCGGACCTAATCGCCCTACGCACTCCTGCGCGCGCTCTCCGCTCTTCCTCTGTCCCCTCCCTCGCTCTCCCTCGTTTCTCCTGCTCGCCCAACCGCCTTCGTCCCTTCTCCCTCGCTGCCCCGCATGCCTGGAACTCCCTCCCTGCCGACATCCGCCTTGCCTCCTCCCTCCGCTCCTTCAAATCCCTCCTCAAGACCCACCTTTTCCATGCTGCCTTTCCCAATGCCCTCTAGTCTTTCCCCTTGCTCTTACTGTCAGCCCTCCTCTGCTGACTGCTGCTACCGACCACCTTGTAACCAAGCCAAGTACACGCACCTGAGACTTCGCATCCGCCTGAATGTTTGTTTGTCTTCTCCCATGTCTCTCCCGCTGTCCCCTCTCCTTGTCTCCCCCTCCTTGTCTTTTAGATTGTAAGCCACAGGCAGGGACCGCATCTGATTGTATGTTCTGTACAGCGCCAGGTTACTACTGGCGCTTTATAAATGTTTAATAATAATAAATAATAATAATAAATAAAAATTGTTGCCTTTCAAACACATTTGTCACAGGTGAAAGCAATTGCAGTAATCCTACTGACCAGATTTTGACTTGATGTAAATGTTTACACAGGACTTTAACCTGGCCCATTAATATCTCAAACACTTGAAATCCTCCATATCCTCTGAAAATTGTGAACATATGGACCTCATGCTGTTTACGGGAGCATGATTAAGGCATACCTCTCAACATTTCAAGTAGTCAAAGAGGGACAAGCCCCATACCTTCAGCCAATAAGTACCACCCTTTCGACACACATATGCCTGCACAGACCTCCCAACATTCCATGTGCATAAAGAGGAGCAGAAACTCTTCTGCTTATTGTTCCACTTAGAATTTTGTTGGTTTGTTTTGGGTATACCTTAAAAAAACAATCCTTGTAGCTTTACGTCACCAGCAGTGGATCATTCCTTGATAGTTTTAGCTTTCTTTCTTTAATACATTTCTAAACTTCAGATTTATGCTGATTATTATCCAGTTCTTCTTTTTAAAACATTTTTTATATTTCCAATTTCTGCTTTCAATATTAACCAATGTGTGCTTTGAATTAGAATGTTAAGCAGTTGTGGAGTTTTTGTCACCTAGTAAGCTCTTCTTTAACAGATCTCAAGGGTGTTAACAAGGCTCTTATAAAAGCAGGCCCCTGCCCTGAGTCAAGCTGCGTTCCCATCTGCGGCGGCAGTGGCAGCAGCGGGAGGGGCAAGAGAAGACGCGGCAGTGTGGAGGAGGCGGCAGACAGGAAAAGACCCGGTGCGAACGGGCTACCCTGATATGCGCGCGAGAAGCCGCGGCAGATCCCCGTTCGTGCCGGCTCTTTTCCTGCCTACCGGCTCCTCCGCGCTGCTGCATCTTCCCTCGCCCTCCCGCTGCCACCACTGCCACCACAGATGGGAACGTAGCCTCAGACTTCAATCTGGGCTCTCCTCTTCACCAGCTGCTTCTTCTGTGGCCAGTGACTCTGAGGAGTTCCAGAGCACCTGGAGAGCCAGGCCTCTGATCCTGGTCTCTTGGCTTGGCTTAACACTTGCCAGCCAGATAAACAAAAGGAAACCCTTGCAAACTGGGCCTGAGGTCTAGCTTCTGTTTCTGGCTCATACAGCAGGCACTCCCTGAGGCAGGCTTCTCTCCATGAGGCAAATGCCGCTCTCCGGTGGTCCCTCAAAGAACTCTCTGGCTTTTATGACTGCAGCTCAACCAGGCTCAGCTGAACACAGTCAGACATGCCCTACTTAGCTTGGCTCCTTGTCCAGCATTTCCTTTAAAGGACCCATGCTTGATTCTGCACCGAGGCTTCCAGGAGATAGCTCCTCACAAGCACTTACTCCCCCACCCTGGGCCTGATCCTTTAAGGACTTATAGTGACTTGATCACAGATGCCTATTGCAACAACATGAAGATAAGTGGCGAATGGAATTTATGGGACCAGTCCTTTTTGTACTGACCTCTTAGAACTCGGAGCGATACATCTAATCCTACGGGCCTTTCTTTTGTCTATGCAGTGGGTGAAACAGACATGCACATAACCCCCACCATTCGACGTCTGCACTTCTGCACCCGGGCTGCTGAACGCCTCTGGCACAAATCCCACTTACCGCGCTGACTTTCTCCACTTCAAATTCTGCCTCTCATCGCTCAACTCTATCTCCCTTGCTAGACAGCAGTACTATGCCTCACACATTGAGTCCTGCTCCCGGGACCCTCGCCGCCTCTTCTCCACCTTTGACTTCCTTCTCAAACCCCCCTGTCCTCCTCCTCCTCCCTTTTCTCTCTCTGCTCAGGATCTTGCTCACTTTTTCACCTCTAAGATTGACAAGATCCTTCTGGAAATAGCTTCCAAGTCCTCTCCCCCTACTACTCCCCCTCTCTCCCTCCTCCCCCCACTTCTCTCCTGTCCTCCTTCCCTCCCGCCTCCCTTGAGGAAATCTCCTCCCTGCTCTCCTCCTCCAGCCCCTCTGCTTGCCCCCTGGACTCCATTCCTTCCCATCTCCTGGCCTCCATTCCCTCCACCGTCACCCCTCCCCTCCTGCACATCATCAACCTCTCCCTCTCTACCGGCTCCTTCCCCTCTGCTTTTAAACATGCCACTGACTCCCCCATCCTCAAAAAGTCCACTCTGGATCCCTCTGAACCCTCTAATTACCATCCTGTCTCGCTCCTCCCTGTTGCTTCCAAGCTCCTTGAACGGGTTGTCTACTTCCGTTGTCTTGACTTCCTTTCCACCAGCTCCTCCCTTGACCCCCTCCAATCTGACTTCCACCCCCTTCACTCCACTGAAACTGCTCTTGCTAAGATCACCAATGATCTTCTTGTGGCTAAATCCAACTACCTTTACTCTATTCTTGTTCTTGATCTGTCTACTGCCTTTGACGCTGTCGACCACTCGCTCCTGCTTGAATCACTACTCCCTTGGATTTCGGGGACTCTGTCCTCAACTGGTTCTCCTTCTACCTTTCTGACCGCTCCTTCAATGTATCTCTTCCTAAGTCCTCCCCCCTCCTCCTTCTTACCCCTCTCGGTCGGGGTTCCCCAAGGCTCTGTCCTTGGCCCTCTCCTCTTCTCTATTTACACCCAATCCCTAGGCAAGCTCATTGCCACCCACAGTTTCCAATACCACCTATACGCTGACAACACTCAACTCTCTCTCCACTCCTTCCCTTTCCTCCTCTGTTCAAGCTTGTCTCACCAACTGTCTCTCCGATATCGCCGCCTGGATGTCTCTACGCCAACTCAAACTGAATATGGTGAAAACTGAACTCCTGATCTTCCCTCCCAATCCTTCCTCTCCCTCTTCCCTGTAAATTACCATTGACAGGGTCTCCATCCTCCCTGTCCCCCAAGCCCACAGCTTGGGCTTCATCTTCGACTCACAACTCACTTTCAAACCCGACATTGACTCCGTTGCCAAATCCTGCCGCTTCTCCCTCCACAACATTGCCAAGATCTGCCCTTTTCTGTCCGTTTCTTCTACCAAAACTCTCATCCATGCCCTAGTCATCTCACGCCTCAACTATTGTAACCTCCTCCTCACTGGCCTTCCCCGCTCTCACCTTTCTTCCCTTCTCTCTGTTCAAAACTCTGCTGCTAGGATCATTCACCTAGCCCATCGCTTTGACCATGTGCAGCCTATCCTCTCCTCTCTCCACTGGCTCCCTCATCCTGAGCGTTTTCTGCACAAGCTCCTCGTCTTCACCTACAAAGCCCTTCACAACCTTGCTCCCCCCTACCTCTCTGCCCTGATCTCCCTCCGAACCCCTGCTCAAGCACTCCCCTCCTCTTCCATCCCCTCCTTCACCCTCCCATGCCTCCCCTGCTCCCCCAACCGCCTTCATCCCTTCTCCCTCGCTGCCCCGCATGCCTGGAACTCCCTCCCTGCCCTCATCCGCCTTGCCCCCACCCTTCACACCTTCAAGTCCCTCCTCAAAAGCCACCTCTTCCACTTCGCCCTTCCTAACTCCTGCTAATCATCCCCACCCAGGATTATCCCCCACCTGTTATCTGCAAACTTCCAATTAACTGTAACCAAGCCAAGAACGTGTACCTGAATTCCCGCATCCTCATGAATGTTGCATCCCTTGTCTCTCCCTCTGTTCCCCCTTCCCTGTCTCCTCTCCCCCTGTCTTTAGATTGTAAGCTCTTGGGCAGAGACCGTGTCTATCTTATTCTTTGTAAAGCACCAGGTACATCACTGGTGCTATATAAATGATAATAATAATAATAATAGGTGCTAAACACTTCTTATGCAGGTTTCAGCCTTGCAACATACTTAAGAAATGTTAAAGTGGTGTTAAAGCGGAGTTACATGAATGTCTGTTTTCATCTAATGAAAGACCATACAGATAGCTCCAGACAACACCATAGCTATGTGGTACAAAAATTGACAAGATGATAGACACGAGCTGCAACATGAGCGGATGATAAAACATTCAGTGATCCAACAACGCTTTGGCACATGGAAACATCTGCAAATAGACCTTTTCGCTATGGACAAAAATGTTCCATGCCTCACAGTTTTGCAGCAGGTCTGTCCCGTAGCATCCTTAATAAGCAATACTTTCCTGCTCCACTGGGGAAAGGATTACATATATGCTTTCCCCCCACCCCCACTTCTAACGATCCTCAGATTTCTGCAGAAAATACATGATTGGGCGACTGAATCCTTATTTCCTCAGAATGGCCAAGATAACTATGGTATGCATACCTTGTTAATATGACACTCAAATGAAAGTGACTACCTACACTACATGAGGTATCCTCAAAACAATGGCAAGGTTGTTCCTGCACCTGGACATTCAGTCCTTACACCTAAGAGCCTGGCTGATATTGCATTAACCAGTTAAGATTGTCTCATTAACCTCCTGATGATGTTCACATCCACAAGAGCATGAGAACAGAAGAAATGCTCCAGGATAGCATTCTTTGAAATGCTTCCTCTTCCACGCACAGAACCCTAAGGGCATTTTGAGCTCCAGAGTCCCAATGCATGGATGAGACAACAGTGCAAGGAGGGATTTAGATTTATTAGGAACTGGGAAACCTTTTGGGGAAGAGGGAACCTATACAGGAAGTATGGGCTCCACCTTAACCAAAATGGAACTAGATGCTGGTTCTAAAAATCAAAAAGATGGGAGAGGGGTTTTTAAATTAAGAACTGGGGGAAAAGTGACAGTTGTTATTATTATTATTATTGTTGTT
>QEPC01007467.1:2525817-2589341 GCA_003113815.1 Sphenodon punctatus
AGGAAGGCCAGACTGCAGAAATAGATGTAGCCAATCTATTGAGCCATAGTGGAAAATCCCCTTCATGGATATCAATCCTTAGAAGTAGTTGCTTCACTTCCTGCAAGGTATCTTCAATTGCATCATGTGTATTAAAAAGAGTAATTTCTGACCTTTAGCTATAATGCCAGTTAATAATGGAAATTGCAAAGAAAAGTGAGGTACGAAAAATGTAACCTGAGAATGCATTGATTTCAAATTAAGAGGTGGAAAAAGTTATTTGCCATAACAAGTGACTGTGCTATTCACTGTTATGATAGAAGGTTGCAAAGCCGAAATATTACTTTCAGATTGTCCGGAAAGAATTATATATGATCCATTTGTAAGGGAATCTATAAAAACAAGTTAAATATTACTTGATTGAATCCTAATAAGACAAGAAGTATTAGGTGGATTCCGTCCACAAGGGGGAACGTGTAATTTGCTTGCAAAACAAATATCCAAAATCTTGACATTCGTTAGTATGTAAATATGTTATGTTTCCAAAAACATCTGTGGAGACAAATTCATATGCTAGTGTCATATGAGCATGAGCAATATTTGTTCCAGTAGCTACTAAAAAACCCATATTCAGAATATTCCACATAGTCAAATAAACCATATCAGGAATTTTCAAATGAATCAAAATATAAATATTCCATCAAGTAGTAGGAATATACCACATATTTAGGGGGTCAGTAAGAACTGAATCTGGTAATGGTTTCATGTTAAAAATCAAAGCATGTGCTGTAGGATTCGCATGTTCTCATCACTTAAAGATAAAGATTGTTGAATCTCAGTAGTGTTAACAATAGGCCAGGGAACATGCCCATTGCTTAAAGAAAAGAAAAATTTTTGCAACCGAGTGACAATAATTTCCATAATCAATTCATCCGATAAAACTGCCAAATCATGTTTGACTATCAAGGCCACTTGAGTTAAAGCATCCTTGACCAAATAAACTCCATTTCTTAAATGTATATTATTGGCATCCTGCAATCTAGAAAACTTTTTCATAGACTTTGCGAGCAAGAAATTGTTTTTTCTCTATATTTGTGCATTATTCAAAGATTCTACTTGTAAAATCTTCCTAGATTTATAAGTGGAAGAAGGAAAACGCTCTATAGTATCAGGTGTTGCTGAAATATGAATATCATTAAGAGTTTTATTTGTGCCCCATATCACTCTTTTGGGGTTCATCTGTAATAAAGAAGCATTAATACAAGAATGTGTACAAGGGTAATCTGCATTTTCCTGAGCTACCATGATAAATTCTTCTAATGCTTGAAGCACTGAAAATAAAGAATGTTTTTCAGATAAGGTTTGACATTTTTGATACAGCGAATAAATGGCATAATTATCAGCAAAAAATGGAGTAGCTTTGACAAATAATGGACCTTGTATCAAGTTAAATCAACGCTTATTTCCCCAACTCGCCCTCTCTTTGGCTGTATAATTACCCATGAGATTCGCAGTAATATTAACACTGCATGGCCCACAATTCCATGAATGTAACCCTGAGCAGTGAGAGTTTTATCATTGCCACATTCAAGGGGCTGTTGTCGATTATTAACAAAGGTACTCTTACAAGATACAATACTCTCAGATCTATTGAGAAAAATAGGATACCTAGGGATATCACAAAATGAAGTCCCAGTAACACCTATAAACATCTCATTAGCACTATTATCATGCCATTGAGAGGATAAACACTTAGATTTGAGCTTCCCAGAAGTAGAATTTTCAAGACAAGAAGTCAAAACAGACTTTAATTCTAAAGAACCATCCACAGATAATTTTGATTCATCCCACCAAGAGGTATTATATAAAAAGGATGTGCATAAAATTGCTCCAGTATAAGGCAACTGGCCGACTGAAATTCTGTATTCACGGTCTTCACCTCCAGAACGTTGCTGCTTAGCATAGCGGAAGTGATCAGAAAAATCATCAATAGCTAGATACCACTGAGGCAGGCCTTGTGTTGCGGTTTTAATGTCAGTCCAAAATTGAGGTCTGTCACAGTGATCTGCATACACTTGAGGTCTTGGCCATTTCCTTGGTTTCCCATAGGAAATAAAATAACAATGTCCATAGGAAGCAAAGCACATTTTATCAGCATAGCTTGTTTGATGCCAAGGATCTGTACCTGGAACAAAAAAATGTGCATTTCTACTGTCCAAATCTCACAAGTCTTCTTCTATAGTTTTTGCAAGATGTGTGTTAGCTTCTTTTGAGAACAAGCCAGAACAATAGGCTAGCGCTCTGGTGTCTATGTTTAAAGTAAAAGGCACCAACAGTTCACTTCGTTGGGAAACAATAGGCTTAGGAAAGGGATTATGTATGATCCCAAATGGAATACCTGCAGTCTCCACATGTACTGGAACAACCTCTATATGAAGAGCACGTGTAGGTCTGGCATTATGCATCCTTCGATACACAACACTACCATTATGTGCCTCTGAGTGGTTTCAATGAATTGGAGTAGCGGGTAGCGAAACAGTATGAGCCCATGTTAAACGAAGGACTGAAAAAAAATAGTAAAAGGTGTAATAGCTACACTAAAGAATACAAAGATGCTCCATGAAAAACAAAATGTAAATCTTCTGTACCTAGGCCAGAAATATTGTCTGAGGCTTGGCTGTGGCAGAGGTGCCTTTTAAGACACTTCATCCATAGCAAGAGAGTAGTCAGGTGCTGTTGGTGGGAGAGGTTTGGGTTGAAGTGGAATTTGACAATAATCCATCATTACCCTGACCATAGTGGATGGGAGTACGCTTTTAAGTTGTCAATAGACACTATTTTCAAATTACCTGGTGATGTCTGAATTTCTACTGCTCGGGGACTCAAAACTTTGAGAATAGGTACAGGTTTTTTCCAGCGAGGCCTTAAGGAAGGATCCTTTAAAACAGCCTTTTCCTGTACCAGCTGGCCTTTCTGAGGAATCCAAATTTGAGGAACAGAATTAATATCAGTGTTAGGCTGGGGAGAAGCCAGTTCCGCTGTTAATTCATCTATCAGTGCCAACTGCTCCTGTCGAGAAATAGGAAAAGATCAAGCCAGTTGTTCTAAAGGAGTGTTCATGTCCTTTGCAAATAGCAATTTATAAGGAGTTAAGTGACAGTCACTCCTAGGAAGGTTATTAAGTCCAAGCTGTACCAGAGGAAGCAAAGAATACCACTGCCGGGACCTCCCCACCAATAGCTTAGTTAAAGCTCATTTTATCTCTCAATTTTTCCTTTCCACAACCCAGCACTTTCAGGGTGATAAGGTGTGCTATATTCCAACACTATCCCAAAACGCTTTGCAAAATCTTGCATTTGGTGAGTGGTGAAGGCACCTCCCGTGCCAGGGTGTAGGATACGTGGAAGCCCAAGCGAAATGAAGGAGGTGAGAGTTCTAACAGTGGTAGAGGCAGATTGATCTCATGTGGAGTCAGTCCATACAAAACCAGTACAAGCATCAACAATAACCAAACAGTGATTATGCCCATGGGAATGTGGCAAAGGACTGATATAATCCATATACAGCTTATCAAAAGGAGACAGAGGCTTAGGATTTTTTAAGTAAGGTGGTCTGGTAACTGGACCAGGTTTTGTTCTTGAGCAAGGTTCACACTGGGCCAAACGCCGTTGGACTTGTTTGTGCAGTCCGGACCATCAATAAGAATGCTATAAAGATTCAACTGTGGTATTAACACCTTGGTGAACATGCCCAAGACTATTGTGAGCCTCTTGTATTAAGTTAGGTCTTGTGTCAACAGGGGGTATTACACTTTTCTCCCCGTTAGTGAATGTTACAACACACTTCCCATCTTTTAGGGCATAATCATAGGCAGAAGGGTAACCCTTAGGGTTAATGGAATCTGGACTGATGCACTGAGTCAATTCCTCATTCAAACATTTTTTAACTTGCGACCGGGTAAGTACACAGACTGAGGATGCCTTCATTGCTTCCTTTGCCAGTAAGTCTACAAGGGTGTTCCCGTTAACATGAGATCTATATTTGGAATGGCCTAGCATGTGCATTACAGTAATCAATGGCTTGTCGTCCAAAAGTGTTGCTAATTTTGCCATCTATAGGCATGTTTCAAAGGTTTTTGTTTATTATCCAGAAAACCATTAGACCGCCAGATTGACAGTTCTTCATTTTATCCCTCTAGCTATATAGAAGGAATCAGTACAAATGAGAACAGTTGCATCAGGAGGAGATCTCTCTGTTGCTTTATGTACTGCCATGAACTCGGAGTATTGCGCAGTATTATTCCCTAAAGGCATTTGAATAGTCAGACATATGATATTCCCCTTTATCATTAAATGTCCCAATTACAGCAGCACAACCTGCTTTCCACATATGTTTGCCTTGCTTACATGACATGGCTGAACCATCAGTATAGATAATTTTTTGATATTCATGGAGAGGTTTATCTGGGGTATGATTTTTAGAAGCTACAGGTTCAATAGTAAAAGCTGGCAAATTTTCCAAATCATTGCTTGGTTCCACATATTCAAACTCTAATTGTGGATTTTCAAAATGTGACATCCATTGTACCCATCTGCTATGAAGAGCTTTTGCATTGGGTATTGAGCCTTTTTAAACCTGCCTTAAGGAGGCAATAGGAGTTTTTACTACCATCTTTTGGCCCTGTGCAAGATCTTTACCTTTTAAAATTGCAAGATTACACATACATAAGAGTCTTTCAATAGGCAAAAACTTTTGTTCTGCGTTTGAGAAGACATATGATACGTACTGCAGAGGTTTAGATTCTCCATCATTGAAATATGAAGCAAATCCTCCTTTCTGTGTGGCTCCAACTAGAATTTCTAGGGAGACTGTGCTGTTTCTTGTGTTCAATTCAACAGCTTGGTTAATTAAGGCTATCAGGTTATCCAATGTTTGCTGAGCTTCCAAGGCCCAAAAATTCCCTTTGCTTGCTAATGGAATTAGATTATAAAGGGGTTTGGTTCTCTGAGCATAGTCAGGGACTAATATTCTTGCAACATTAAAAAAAACAAAACTAAAACTGACTGCAGTTTTAAAGTTTTAGGAGGTTGCAATGTCAACAGTTTTTCTTTGAACTCCTGAGTCAGTCCTCTGCCTGAGTCAGTTAATTGGAATCCAAGAAACTTTACTTTGCTTCTACAAATCTGTAATTATTTCAGATTGATAATATATCCTGCTTCTCCCAAAACAGTGGCAGTTTGCTTTAATGTAGCGAAATGTTTATCTAAATCTTCATTTGTAAAGTAGATGTCATCCATATATGAATGCACACCTGGAATATTTTTCAAAAGCTCAATCACGTCAGCTGAAAACAACGCTGGACTATTTAAATAACCTTGAGAAAGACATGTCCAACAACTGTGTTCCCTGCCAACTAAAAGCAGTCAAATATTTGTCTTGTTCTCTAATAGGATGGGCCCAAAATCCATTGGATAAATCCAGTGTAGTTTTGTATCTGTGCCTTTCCAAATTTCCTAGCATGCCAGACATGTGTAGGTTTTGCACATTAAAAGAGGGTGAAACTCTGTTTAGGGCGCGGTAGTCTTAATACCATACACCATTTCCCATTAGGTTTAGGCACTGGATATACTGGAGTATTCATGGAACTATATTGTCTAATCAATTCTCCTTGTGCAATTAAATTATTAATTACTTTTTGAATATCATTAATTGCAGCTTTGTTAATAGGATATTGCTTTTGCAGTTTGGGCTGTGTTTTGACAGATAAATCATGAGGCTTTATTTTCCTGTGGCCAATTTGATTAACAAATTGCTGAAAATTGGTTTCAGAGAGTATAAAATATCTCTCAATTTTGTTTTTTCATTTTTTGCACAGTCAGCTGATGCAATTTACTCTTTTATTTGCTCACCCCTATTATCTCGAGTTCCAATTGTGCTTATTGAACCTATTGGAAACAAATCCTTAACCCTTTCATGAGCTATGACAACATCATGTTTTGTAAAATCACATATTGCAAATTCAATTTCCAAACATTGTCCTGCTATCTGAACAGGTAATTTTACAAGAGGTACTACTTTCTCTTCTAAAAAATAAGACTCAACTATACATTGACCTTTAGTTGTATATACATGTGGCAAACATTTTGATTGAATACAAGATTGAGTTGCCCCTGTGTCTATCAGAGCTGTGAAAGCCTTATCTGCTATTTCTTAGAGACCATTGGAAATTCAAGGCTGACCTGGTTTGTCTGTTCTCTGCCATCCTGTGTCACAGAGGGAGTTTCTGAAACTTTTTGTGAGGATGTCAGTTGATCAAAGGGCTGAAAGTTCCCTTTTTTATTAAAACCTTGTTTATTTCTCTAAATCCACCACTGGAATTAAAATCTTGCTTTGATTTATCAAAGTCTCTATGGGGAAACTGTGATCCTTTCCTTAAGTCATATGTAGCTGCACCTTCTGGATTTTCAGAATCCTGGCTCTTCTGAGCTTGAAACTGCTTTCTATTTGAGCCTTAGTTCTTCCCTCCTTTGCCTCTATAATTTGGCTTGGAATTCTAGGGAACAAATTTAATTTTAGAATTAATATTTGAGGGAGATTTCTTAGATTTAGAATCTTCCTGTTCAAGATTCTTCCCAGAGTCTTGTAAATATTTTGGACAAATTTTGGGAAGGACCTTATCTTTTCCTGCTCAGTAATCAGCATATCTAATTTAGATTGGATGGCAGTTTTCAATACATCACCTTTACAGAGGGCTTTAAGGATTCCCCATATCAAATCATGATTAGAAAGAAACTTCATTCCAACCCCATAGGCCCTTACAATGCCTTGCTCTTGAGTTATCTTTCTTAGAATTTCATGTAAGTCAGCTATGGCCACTTGGCCATGAGTTTTTACGTATAAATTAGCCAATACATTTTCCCAATCATTGCATTCTTGCTCTATTAAAGCTGCAGATGCTGGGACCAGAGAATTGCATAACCTCATCTTCTGCAATGGTGATGCTGTGGAAGTGACAGCTTCTAAAGCAGATAAATGGGATTCAAACCACATAAGAATTTCTTTTAAATCTTTTGGAGTGGACTCTGTTACAGCCCGTATATTTGCCATATTTAAGACAGAAATTTCAGCTGGGTGTACTGGCACAACAGGATGTCTTCCAACATTACTTATTGCAAATTCTCTGATTTAAATATTCTCTCCTTAATAGAGTGCACTCCTGTTCCCACTGGGCTGCATTAAAGCCACACAATTCCTCAATACTAGCTAGAGTATGATTATATCCACTTCCAGAAATATAATCAGCATTACTTATAGAAATAGGCCCAGGCCGCCTTAGATTTTGGGGAATTTCAACTACTACCCCTGCCATTAGGTTCAAATCTCGCCTGTTGATAGGTAACACAGGCATTGTCAATGGATTAAAAACTATATTTCTTAGTCTCATTGAAACTATTACACCTGCATTATTTGTTTCAAAGGAAACAATGAAAAATCTGTGTGCAATTCCCCATTCTCCATTTCTTATTTCTAAACAATAATCATCTCTATCTCTGACCATTATATTTTGCAAACTAGCAACCCATAGTGCATAAGGCACTTGGTTTAATTGGATAGCCATGATATAAAATGCACAAAAAATCATTTTATTTTAGTTAAGCTTAACAAACTCGAATATATCGAGAGGACAAAAGTAGTTAACGGTCTAGTGAACACCCCAGTGTACTTAATTATATATTCTTACATCTCGAGCCCCAGTTGGGCACCAATTGTCGCATTGTGCCTCACTTTTCTCAAAGGGAATTTGCGCTTAGTGGTCCAGGCCTGACATGATCTGGTCTGGATATAGGGCACTCTTTTCCAATATGTGGAAACTCAGTTTACACTATGCTAATAAGCCAGCTGATCAGCAAAGTATTGTAAAGACAATTCATTTATAAATGAAGCTATGAGACTTAAGAATATTATAAATATATGAAGCAATAGTTTACTTAAGTTCAAATAAAGACATAGTACAAAAGAAACCATGTCAGTTAAAATACATGGCTTAAGAGGACATTTCTGTTCAAGGAACAGCTCTGTTACAAGTTCAAAGATCTTAACATCTATAAGATATAACATGTGCTCTAAGTATATTGCTATGGTTGACTCAATGCATCATATTACCCAGTCCTTTGTCCCATACTGCCATATGAATGTGAGAAAAGCTCCAAGGAAGGAACTGTTTCTGAAAAATCCATTTCTCCTCTCCCTTCTTATGGAGGGAAATGCTTGGAAATCAGCTAAAAATGACATCAGGTCAAAACTGCTGACAGGAAGGGTTTTCTCAAAGTAAATAGTAAGAAGCCTGTGATACATACTAAAACAGGTGTCTATCATCTAAGATAGGTTTAACAATGAGTAAACTCCAAACAAACAAGGCCTCTTCCTGCCCTGCTTGTGTCAGGCGCCACGGCCGCTTCTCGGCCTGGCGGCTGGAAGCCCCGTCCCCAGCATCCCGGACATCAATGTGGCGCATGGTTCAGCGCCGCTGCCCTGAGCCCCGGCGGCCACGGACCCAGTACAGCAGGCTGGACCTTCCCACAGCACTGCAGGGCTCCGCCCCCCTCTGCGTCGCTCTGCGCGTCTCCAGGCGTCTGCGGGGGGCGGGGCCTGCTCCTTATCTGCCGACCTTGCAGCACACTCTGTGCCGGTGAACAGAGTGTACGTGACTGGAGAGATTGGCCCCCCCCTCCCTGACAGCTAAGTGAATTGAATTTTTGACTGTGTTAGACTTGCTGTGTTGCCCTTTCTTGTCTCCCTTGGTGCTACCCTTTCCCCACTGTGTATGGACCATGAGTGAGTCCCTGTTGTGCTTGTGGTGTGAGAGTGATACCCCTCCCCTCCTGCCCCAGAGAGTGAATGTGGTGTGAGAGGGCCTTCGGGCCTGGGTGTCTCCCCCCCCCTCCCTCCGGGGCATCTTCCCTCTTCCATTTCCCGTGGCGTGAGAACCCGTGAACCCTTTTCCTCATTCCCAGGTTTCCCTGACCCCTGCCATCCTTCACCATTCCTCACAGCTCCTCCTGCCCAGTGTTGTATGAACAGATTGGCTGTGTGGAACCCCTTCCATATCGTTGCTCTGTGCCCTGTGATGATAGGGGCCTACGTTCCTGGTGTGAGAGCACGCAGAACAGCTCACATACTATCCTGACAGGCTTCCGGAAACCCCACTTATTGAAACTGAGCTCCCTGACTGTGTATAGTGCGTGTGGGCAAGACCCCCTTTCCTCCCTTTGTTTCCCCACCCCACCGACAAATTCACCAGCCCATTGCCCGCACGTTTTCCGGCCCACCATCATGGATGTCACCCAGGAAATAGGGAAACTGATCCATGCAGTGCAGACCCTTGCCATGCAAATAAAAGAATTACAGGATCAGCACACGGACCTCGCAGCTACTGTAGCACAGCAGCAGCCCGCTGCTCCCCCTGCTGTAGTATTGTTGGCGCCCCCCGGACCACCCGCTGTACAAGTGGATGCTATTGGAGCGGCTGCGGGGGCACCTGCAGCAGCCCCTCCCCTCCGTCCCCGATACCCACAGCTCCCTGGGGGCCCTGTATTGAGAAGTTCGAAGGAGACTGCAAGGCTTGTCGAGCATTCCTGGCCCTCTGCCATCTCACTTTTACAACCCAAGCCACCACCTACTCCACGGACGCCTTGAGGGTCATCTTCGTGATAGGGAATTTGGGGGGAGTGGCCCTGGAATGGGCCACTAATTTATTAACAAGCCAGAGCCCCCTCTTGGCAGACTATCGGGTTCCTGCGAGAGTTCCGTTTTCTGTTCGACCACCCGCATCGTCTTCAGGATGCCGAGACGGCCATTCTGGCCCTACGCCAAGGACAGGTGCCCTTTATGGGAGTACATTACCCAGTTTCAACACCTTGCCCTGGAGTTACAGTGGTTAGAGGATGCCCTCAGGGTACATTTCCGGAAGGGGCTAGCGGACGACCTTAAAGACCAGCTGGCCTGCGTCACCCTTCCAAACACTTGGGCTAATGTGGCCACCCTGGTGTTCCAGATAGATGCAAGACTTGCGGAACAACGTAGATAGAGGCGGCAGGACAGCAGGAACCTTCCGGTAAGACCTGTACCTTTCACGCCCCCCCATCACAGAGATGACCGGAGAGGCCCCACCAGATGTGGAGCTTATGCAGTTGGGCACGTCCCGGAGACCCCTTACATCGGAGGAACAGAACCGCCGTCGACGTTCACGAGCATGTTTTTATTGCGGGGATACAGGGTACTTCATACAGGAGTGTCCAGCCCTGCCCCTCACTCATCAACAAGCGGGAAACACCAAGGGTCGGGACGGGCAGGGAGCGTCCCAACCATGAAAACCATCCCATCACCCCTACGATTGCCCCATGGACTTGATCCCGGGCAAGGAGCCCCCTTTTGGATGCATTTACGCCCGTTAGACTCCAGAGCTAGTGGAACATCACGACTACCTAGGTGAAGCTCTCAAGAACGGCTTTATCCGGCATTCCACCTCTCCAGTGGGGGGCCCCCATTTTTTTTGTCCCCAAGAAGGACGGGGGCCTGAGCCCTTGTATTGACTACCGGGGTCTCAACAACGTGACGATAAAAAAACACTGCCCCCTGCCCCACATACCTGAGCTTCTTAACTGTCTTCAGGGGGCTCAAATCTTTACGAAATTAGACCTCAGAGGGGCCTACAATCTACTTCAAGTACGCCAGGGAGAGGAGTGGAAGACAGCCTTCTGTACATGGTACAGACACTTTGAGTACCTTGTTATGCCATTCGGATTGGCAAGTGCTCCAGCCGCCTTCCAACACCTCATCAATGACATATTTCGAGGCATATTGGACACTTTTGTAATAGTATACTTGGACGACATCCTTATCGACTCCTCATCATATATGCAACAGGTCGGTGCGGGGAGTTTGCAGCCGCTATGCTGAGCCACTCACCTGTCAGCTGTGTCCAGGGAGCGGAGCCAGGGGCGGAGTCTGAGCCCTGCAAGGGAATAAAGGTCCCGGTTAGTCAAGCCTCCAGAGTCGGTGCGGGGAGTTTGCAGCCGCTACACTGAGCCACTCACCTGTCAGCTGTGTCCAGGTAGCGGAGCTGGGGGCGGAGTCTGAGCCCTGCAAGGGAATAAAGGTCCCAGTCAGCCCCACGGCAGCGCTGTTGTCACGCACCTCAGCTGCATGCCGAAGGGCTGCGTGCACAAGGGCGCGCCCTTTTGCGAGCCCTTTGGCGAGGCCCGGAGCCAGAGCATAGACGTTGGTCTTCGCGTCTCCCCTGGACAGAGGGCAGAGTGTTGGGTTTCGCGTTTTCCCCACTGTATGATAGTAGATCCTGTAAGGGTGCGGGCATGGGGGAGGAAGGATGGTTGTCGGGAGACCTCCAGTAAGTCCCAGGTGGGTGCAGTGGCCACTAGCTGCTGGGGTTTGTAGGGGTGTGCAAGTATGCCCCCCAAAAGCAAGAGGGGTCCTCCTCTCATAAGGCCACAGTCCCCTCCACAAAAACAGAGGAAAATTGACAGTTTTTACTCTATGTCCAATTGATATAGTGCCTTGGCCAATAGGTCAGTGGCATCTTCGCCACAACAACCCTTGGGCCACATAGGGGATGGGGGGGGTTTCACCCAGAGCCATTATAAAGCTCATGGAGATCTTTGGCCTGCAGTAGAAGGTCGGTTAAACACTGATGGTCCTATAGAAGGCGTAGAGGAGATACCTATGTGTTATGGAGACCATCTGAAAGATTCTTGCCCCTTATCCACCGCTGATCTTCTAGCAAGATACTGTACTTTAAAAGCACAGACCACTCAGTGTACTTTTGGCCGTATTAATGTGTTGGAGCAGAAACTGGACAATCTTATGGATGTTGTACAGAGGGGGTTGATAACAGGAGATCTTCATGCTATATCGTGTTTAGCCTCGGTTCCTCATGTTTCAAATAGAGGGTTGATACAGCCATTAGCCAGGGCTCCCTTGGGCGATAGTGGGAAGGTCCAAGGAAATAAAGGGGAGGATATGTCTTCACCCATTAATGTCATACTTCCTAGCATCAAATGGAAGGGTGCTCTGTGCCCCCCGTTGGCAATTCAGAAGGATCCCCCACTTATGATTGATATAAAGGATGTAGGGGGACAGCCTAAGATGGCACCTTTTCAGAAAGCAGGGTGCTCTATTTGTTTTAACATCAGACCCCTGCCGAATGGGGTCTTCCCTTCGTGGAGCTCTACTTGGGAAATAGCAGACCACTTAAGGTCACTTATTCATATCCCGATTACGAGTAAAGATATTATACAGGTGGATTTGTTAAGAATCTCAAATACTCAAAAGATCGGTAGTGGTCCATTTCAATCATAGCCAATGGGTGGAAGCTATTATTAGGGCAGGAGATCAGCTGTTGCAATGGGGTGTTGGCCTTGCAAATGTGTATACTAGTCAAGATCCATTGGGAAAGAGCTGTAACCATCAAAAGGGGAGCTCTTGAATATTTTGGATAGGGGACAACAAGATGGTAATCCACCTTTGGAAGACCCTAAGGTAGCTCAATCTGGGGTGGAGATGTCAGTCACACGAGAACAGGTGGCTATGGAAATGGATGTTATAGAAAGGTCCATGAACAAGGAAATATCCTTTCAAAAAGTAAGGACCCATAAAGCTCCTCGGGACTCTAATAGTCTGCCCCTGCAACAATGGGATATTCTGAGCTCTTTTTCCCAGCTGCATAGGCAGATGATCCAAGTTCGTGATAGGGACGTAATGTTAAGGAGGCAGGAAATTAGCCAGAAAAGCCTTGGAGCTCGGGGAAGATCGCCGTCTTCATTTAAAGTCCCTCTCCTCTCAATCTGTGGCCAATCTAAAGACTTTCTGGAGGTCTCTAAGACAGTGATATCCACCTCTACTCCGGAGAAACTAAATTTAGCCCCCATTGCATTATTGTCTAGTTCAGACATTTTAGAAGAGGGCAACTCACAATCTAGTATGCCACCTCTTGAAGATAGGATAGCCCTTGAGGACATGGGAGGGGCCATACTAACTCCTAAAGTGGGCTCCCCTACTAAAATCAGGGACACAAAGGATAGGGTTCAGATGGATTGACTGAGGGGGAACGAGGAGACTACACATTTTCAGCTCGTCTCATGGGATGTGGCAGGTTGGCTATCAAAGGCTAAAGATAAGGAAGTTTGTACATACTTGGGACAATTTGACATAATTTGCCTTCAAGAATCCTGGTGCATGCAGGATCCCCCCAGTTTACAGGGATATATCACATGGACTATCCCTGCAGTATCTACAGGAGGTAGAGGGCGCCCTGCAGGAGGTCTTATTACTATGCTTATCGATACCCTCAAGGCACAGGACTTAGGTTGGAAGTCCTTACCTCATAACACACTAGCAATTCGTATTCTGGTGCCTGCACTTCCAGGGGGTATACTCTTGATCAATCTTTATAATCCCCCGGGGGGGTTGAGACAATCCCTGTGGCAGTTGCTAAGGGAGGAATTAGCTGCTCATCTACAGGATTTTCCAGATGATGAGATACTCGTTGTGGGAGACTTGAATGCTCGCTTGGGGGAGTCTAGTGCTAAAATCTATGACAGGTTGGGCTTTGGGGAAGAGTCTTATTTTATGCATGATTGTAATTGGGAGAGGGTATCGCAGGATTGGGGTATTAACGTAGCAGGCTTGGGCTTGTATAGAATGGTTTTGGAATGGGCCCTATTGATCCTTAATGGTAATACTAGGGGAGATGAGCGGGGTAGCCTAACATGCGTGGGCCCTTTTGGCAGTAGTGTTATTGATTATGCTATTGTCTCACAAGGGCTGGTGCATTCTGTAGATTACCTACTAGTTGGGAACCAATATCAGAGTGATCATTTTCCCATTCAGGTGGGCTTTTTTTTCACTGCACTAGAATACAGTAAAGGGAATTGGCAGCTGGAAGAATTAGGTAGGAAGAACATAGCCCAATCAAGGGGGGGCACGTAGGTGGGTCCCGCTTGTAGCTGACAGTGTCGCTAATTTTTTGTCTTGTATGGACATTCAGATGCGGTTTAAGAACTTGGAAACCGCTACCCCCGCTGGAGAGGCTATAGTAATTTGGGAGCAACTAGTGAAACAGTTATGCCCTCTGGTAACAAGGGTACAGGAATTTGGGAAAGAATCCTGCTCACAAGGGATGGTGGGCTGGTGGGACGTGGATTGCCGGGCAGTAAGAACGTCCCTTAGACAGCTAGCCCGGAGATTGCATTGGAATAGGAATGAGCATCTTTATCAGCGGTATAGGGAGTTAAGAAGTTACTACAAGTCACTGCTGAAAATCAAGAAAGGGAACTATTTCCAGTCACAATGGGTAGCTCTCCAGGAAGCTGTGGAAAGAAAGGACGGGAAGCTGTTCTGGACATTGGTTAGTAGATCAAAGGCCCATAGCGGATTGGCAAGGGAAGCAGTCATGCCTCCTTTAGCCTGGACTTCTCATTTTACGGCTTTATTTGCCCTAGTCGATCGAGAGAAGGATGAGGCTCCACTCTGGGACAAAGATTTGCCCCAGTGGGACCCTATTTTGCCACATGAGGTCCAGTTAGCAGTAAATGCCCTCAAAAGGGGGAAAGCGGTAGGACCAGATTTTGTACCTGGTGAGTTCTTTAAGGCCCTTCCAGATTGGGGTCTGGGAGCTTTGGCAAATTTGTTTACCCTAGTTAATAACTCTATCACCATCCCGGAGGTGTGGAAAGTGGGGACGGTGGTCCCCATTTTTAAGAAGGGAAACAAATCCAACCCCAATAACTATAGACCCATTACCCTGCTTTGTGTGATAGCTAAAGTTTATGCCGCTCTGCTCCTGCACCGTTTACAGGAATGGTGCGATCTGCATAACATATTGGCAGATGAGAAGGGCAAATCGATCAACTGGAGAACAGATTTCCATTTTACATCACCTAATGTCTAAATACCAGAGGCGAAAACAAAAACTATTTATAGCCTTTGTTGACTTATCAGCAGCCTTTGACACAGTCTGTAGGATCGAACTATGGAATGTGCTGAGCTGTTTAAAGGTTGACCCGCGGTTGATTGCCTTGATAAGAATGCTGTATTCAGAAACCTGCCTGCGAGTCAGGATGCCACCGGAGGGAAGACTATCAGACCCTATCCAAACTTTCAGGGGAGTTAGACAGGGTTGTTTGCTCGCACCTTTGCTCTTCAATATTTATGTAAATTCATTGATTGTCGAGCATAGTGAGGTTGTGAGGTACCATCCGCGTCCATTGGAGGATGGAAAACTTTCCTTTTGATGTATGCGGATGACACTGCCCTTGTCTCCCTCTCACGAGTGGGGCTTGGTAGAGCTCTGCTAGATTTCCAGGATAGATGTCGATTTAAGCACCTTAAAATAAACTATGAAAAAACCAAAATTATGGTGGTAGGTGGCCAATATAGGAAATATAACTGGTCTCTCCAAGGACACCGGCTAGAACAAGTTCGATGTTTCTGGTACCTGGGCGTTAGGTTGGCAGATTCTTGTTCATGGCAATCGCAGGTGCGGATGGCTAAGGAAGTGGTAAGCCCAGAGGTAGTAGCTATCATATGATTTTCCTGTGCCCATGACCAACCGTCAGCCATGGTGCTTCCCCGAGTTCTGGAGACAAAGGTTCTGTCACGCCTGCTATACGGATCCCATGTATAGGGAACAGAGGTGGGAGCGATACGGCTACTTCAGCCTGTAATTACCCAGTTCTGGAGGAAGATATTGAGATGCCCCCAAGCCATAAGCTCGACTATGGTCTTAACGGAGCTAGGGTGCCCCTCTTTGTCAGCTTTGGTTGATATTAGAATTTTGTCTTTCTGGGCTAAATTACATGATGCGCCTGAGGGCTCCCTGCTGGAGCATACATGGGTGGAGAAGGTTACAGAGAAAGTGGGTAGTGACCCGTGGTATTTGGGGATGACCAGCCGGTTACTACGGCTGGGATTCTCTGAATCCTTCTTCCAGTATGCTACCAGCAGACAGGTCATAGAGATACTGAAGCTCCAAATATGGGATACGGATAGGCAGCATCTTAGGGCCCTGGCATCCACTTCTCGGTCGGCACCATTTTATCAACTTATTTTGCCCCCCCAGTCAGGAGCTCCCTATATGTATTCACGGATGAACTCGGACCTGAAGTTCAGATTTTGTACACTCAGGTTCCAGACAGTTAAAACAGCAGTTCTCCTAGGGAGATTCCTGGGGATTCCTTGTAAGGAGCGGATATGCCCCTGTGGGATGGAGGTCGAGAACCTCAATCACTACCTGCTGAAGTGTCCCTTGTATGACTCACTGTGTAGGGGGCTGTGGGTGGATATAGGAATGGGAATGGACTGGTCAGAAACTAGGCAGTTAATTTTTTTGTTGGGGGATCAGGTTCCCGAAAGGACTAAGCAGGTGGCTATTTTTGCCACTAGATGCGATGCTATCCGGTCTAAATTGTAAACCCTTTTTCTTGGAGGCAAATGTGGCTTAAGAGGGGGGATGTGTTTGGGGTAACACGAAATTGTAGAGTTTATTCATACATTATGTATTTTTTATTATGTCTTTTGTGTGTTGTGATTGTAATATGTGATGGCCATGTGGCTGAACATAATAAAGGTTTATTTATTTATATATGCAACAGGTACAACACGTCTGGCAAGTGCTACATCGCCTGCGGGCCCATAAACTGTATTGTAAACAAGAGAAATGTGCCTTTCATCTCACCACAGTTGAGTTCTTGGGGTTCGTTGTTAGCCCAGAAGGAATTCAAATGGACCAAAAGAAAGTCCTTGCCATTCAACAATGGCCGGCTCCCAAGACGGTTAAGGCCCTTCAGCACTTCCTTGGCAGTAACAATTATTACCGGCAGTATGTACCCCACTATGCGGAGATCACAAGCCCCCTTACCCAACTCTTAAAAAAGAATCACCTATATGTCTAGGGCCAAGAACAGGACTATAGTTTTCAATTTTTGAAGAAAGCCTTCATGCAGGCGCCCCTCCTTCAGCACCCTAATTTCCATAAACCCTTCTTTGTCGAGGCAGACGCATCTAATATGGCTATCGGAGCAGTCTTACTCCAACAGAACATGGAAAAAATGCCTCTCCCATGTGCCTACTACTCACGGCAGTTGTCGCCTGTGGAAAAAAATTACACGATCTTGGACTGGGAACTCCTGGCAATTAAGGTTGCCTTTGAAACGTGGTGGCACTATCTGGAAGGGGCCCAATACCCCATAACGGTGAGTACAGACCATAAGAATTTAACCTTTCTTCAGACCGCCCAAATCACAAATCCTCGGCACGCCCACTGGGCACTTTTCTTTGCACGCTTCACCTTTATGATCCAGTACCACCCAGGTAAAATGAATCTTTTGGCGGACGCCCTGTCTCGGTATCATGAAGGAAGGGAGGCGGATATGCGCCTGAGGGGCTCTATCCTTGACCATCGGGTGTTTGCCGCCACCCTTCCCTTCCTCGATCACTTGCATCGAGCTTCTTCCCAAGAAGTTCAACAACCCGAGAGTGCTACGTTCGCCCTGGAAGATGGCCTCTAAAAAAAGGGACAACAGATTGTGGTACCACCTTCTTGTCGGGCCCAAATACTCTGGGCCCATCACGACGCCCCTTTGGCCGAACATCCTGGAATGAAACACACCTTGGCCCTTCTCCAGCATCAGGTCTGGTGGCCATCGATGTCCACAGATGTGCAGCACTATGTTCAAGCCTGTACGACCTGCGCTCTCACTAAAGTTTTAAGACAGCCCCCAACTGGTCTTCTCCAAATTACTGCATTACCCTCTGGTCCATGGCAAAGGATTGGACTCGACTTCATAGTAGAGTTACCCCCCTCCCAGGGGTATAATTCTGTTTTTGTCATTGTAGATCATTTCACAAAGCTAGCACACTTTTTGTTGCATGTAAAGGCCTCCCCAAGGCACAACGGGCGGCCCTCTTATTCGTGCGACACATAGTGAAACTCCATGGGTGGCCAACAGAGATTGTAAGCGACCGAGGGACGCAGTTCGTTTCACATTTTTGGACGGCGCTTTTTAAGGCCCTTCGGATAAAACTAAAACCAACGACAGCATATCACCCTCAAGCTAATGGACCTGTGGAACGAGTTAACCAAAACCTTGAGCGATACTTAAGGTATTACATCAGCTATCTCCAAGATGACTGGTACACCTGGTTGCCCATGGCTGAATTCGCCTACAATAATGCTCCAAATGCTTCCCTCAGAGATTCCCCCTTCTACGTCACCTATGGGTATCATCCCCAGGTGACCTCCCCAGACCTGCTGGCAGTGACTGTCCCTGCCGCCTGGGCTCTTGCCCAACAATTGCAGCAAGTTCATGCACTTGCAAAAACCACGCTAGAAAAAGCGCATCAGCAATACAAGCTTTATGCCAACCGTCATAGACGACCAGCCCCATGACTCCAACCAGGGGATTTGGTGTGAGTAGATCGCCGACACTATCCCTCTAGATGACCCTCACCGAAGTTGGACCACAAGTACCTGGGACCGTTCCCCGTCTTGAAACACGTAAACAAAGTAACATACACCCTATAGCTCCCTCCTTGGCTTCGTATCCACCCCACCTTCCATGTCTCCTTACTTAAGCCTGCTACATTGCCAGACAGCCCCATGGCCCTGGTACCCAGCTCTGACCCCGACCCAGAGGGCCCAGACCCCGTCTACAAGGTCCGTGCCATTCTAGATGCCAAGGTGCGGCATGGGAGGCTCCACTATCTTATTGACTGGCGGGTATTTGGCCCCGACGAGCGATCCTGGGAGCCCACTATGCACGTCTCTGCCCCGTGGCTCCTCCGCCTCTTTCATTGTTGACACCCTGACAAGCCGGGCCCCACCCAACGCCTGGGGGGGGGCCTTGAGTGGGGTACTGTCAGCCGCCGTGGCTGCTTCTCGACCCAGCGGCTGCACCCGGTGGCTGAAAGCCCCGACCCCCAGCAATCTGGACATCGATGCCGCGCATGGTTCAGCGCCGCCACCGCCGCCCCAAGCCCCGGCTGCCCCCAACGCAGCACAGCAGGCTGGCCTCTCCCATAGCGCTGCAGAGCCCTGCCCCCCTCTGCGTCGCTCCGTGCATCTCCAGGTGTGTGTGGGGGGCGGGGCCTGCTCCTTATCTGCTGGCCTTGCAGCACATTCTGTGCCGGTGAACAGAGTGTACGTGACTGGAGAGATTGGCCCCCCCCTCCCTGACAGCTAAGTGAATTGAATTTTTGACTGTGTTAGACTTGCTGTGTTGCCCTTCCTTGTCTCTTGGTGCTACCTTTTCCCCACTGTGTATGGACCGTGAGTGAGTCCCTGTTGTGCTTGTGGTGTGAAAGTGATACCCCTCCCCTCCTGCCCCAGAGAGTGAATGTGGTGTGAGAGGGCCTTCGGGCCTGGGTGTCTCCCCCCCCCTCCCTCCGGGGCATCTTCCCTCTTCCATTTCCCGTGGCGTGAGAACCCGTGAACCCTTTTCCTCATTCCCAGGTTTCCCTGACCCCTGCCATCCTTCACCATTCCTCACAGCTCCTCCTGCCCAGTGTTGTATGAACGGATTGGCTGTGTGGAACCCCTCCCGTATCGTTGCTCTGTCCCCTATGATGATAGGGGCCTAAGTTCCTGGTGCGAGAGCACACGGAACGGCCCACATACTGATGGGCTTCCGGAAACCCCACTTATTGAAACAGAGCTCCCTGAATCTGTATAGTGCGTGTGGGGCAAGACCTCCTTTCCTCCCTTCATTTCCCCACCCCACTGACAGCTTGGGAGTCACGTATCTTGAGACTGGTCAACAGAAAATGTTGATTTCTTGAGAAAGACAGACTTGATTGTATCTTTCTCCAAGATTACAGCTAAAAGGACATTCTAAAGACAGTTCATTAGAAATTAACCATTCAAAGGCCTAGTCTAATGTTCAACATATTGAACCACAGATGGTCAAAAATATATGCCTATATACAGGATACATGACATGCCACCATAGGTAGTGGAACAGTGTATTCCAGTAATGAGGATAGGGAAGAAACAGAGATCTGGAGGGTAATACTGTGGAGCAGACACACTTAAATACTTCCGTGTTAAACAAAATATGCAACCACAAGCCCCAGGATATTTAAAATGCTTAGATATTTGTATACTCAGTGCCCAAAGCCTCAAAAGTAAAATGGGGGAATTAGAGCAGTTGGCTTCAAGTGAGGATATGGATATCATAGGCATCTCGGAAACATGGTGAAATGAGGACGATCCATGGAACACTGTGATACCAGGATACAAAATATATAGAAATTAGAGTTCATTGTACTGGGGATACGTCAAACATGATAAATCATAAATGACACAAACTCTGAACCCCATCTCAGGAGAGAGAGAAATCAGGGACCCGAGTTCACTACACCAAAAAATCCCAAATTCTGAAACCAGTGAAGCCAAATTCTGCAAATTCACCGTGAGTATTATTTGATTTACATAATTATGCAACAATTTATGCATGCAAATTTGCTTACCAACATGCTTTTTAAACTGGTTTGACATAGAATCAGAGCTTTGTTAATCAAACGCCACTCAATTCCTCTGGAGTTTCAGCACCCCCAGAACTCCCACCTCATGTTAAAGCCTCAGACCTCCCTCCCATAGTGCCCTAAGACCGGCATCCACCCACAATTCATCTCCCAGGAACCTATTCACCCTTAGGGGTCATGGTCACACCTCTCTGACAGACGGCAGCTGCAGCAGCAGTTTTAGTTTGGGATCAGGTGACAAGTTTATGCCTGTGCCAGAATTTAAAGATCCCCCACTGCAGTTTCACTCATCTTTGACTCAGCCCTTTCTTTTAAACCCTACATTGACTCTGTTGCTAAATCCTGTCGCTTCTCCCTCCATAACATTGCTAAGATTCGCCCTTTTCTCTCTGTCTCGTCTGCCAAAACTCTTGTTCATGCTCTGGTCATCTCTCGCCTCGATTACTGTAACCTCCTTCTCACTGGCCTTCCCCGGTCTCACCTTTCTCCCCTCATCTCTGTCCAAAACTCTGCTGCCAGGGTCATCTACCTCGCCAGTCGCTTCGACCATGTGCAGCCCCTCCTCTCTTCGCTTCACTGGCTTCCCCTTCCTGAACGAATCCTGCACAAGCTCCTAGTCTTCACCTATAAAGCTTTTCACAACCTTGCTCCCCCCTACCTCTCTGCACTTATCGCCCTCCATACTCCAGCCCGTGCACTTCGCTCCTCCTCTGTCCCTTCTCTCACCCTTCCACGCCTTCCCTGCTCCCCTAAGCACCTTCGTCCCTTCTCACTTGCTGCCCCCCATGCCTGGAACTCCCTCCCTGTCCACATCCGCCTTGCCCCCTCCCTTCATACCTTCAAATCTCTCCTTAAAACTCACCTTTTTCGCTCTGCTCTGTCTGACTCTTTATCCTGCTGAGCCACTATTCCTATACCTACGATCGGTTTACCCTTATCCTTGCAACATGGACCTGCCTGCTGTCATTCTCATCGTAACCAAGCCAAGTACGTGCACTTGAGACCTCGCATCTTCATGAATGTTAGACCCCTTGTCTCTCCCTCTGTTCCCCTTTCTAAGTCTCTCCCCCAGCTCCTGTCTCTCAGATTGTAAGCCCTAGGGGCAGGGACTGTCTATTTTATTACTTTGTAAAGTGCCAGGTACACTGCTGGTGCTATATAAATGTTTGTTAATAATAATAATAATAATAATAATAATAATAATTCCTGCCTGTCACTGCGAGGATTGGCTGATTCTGAAAAAATCACTGCAAATTGCAGCAACACAGTCAACGCGAGTCCCTGGATATAACAGAATTGGAAAAAGTTCAGAGAAGGGCAACAAGGATGATAGAAAAGATTAATTGACTTCCGTATGTGGAGAGGTTCAACAGGTTAGGGCTGTTTAGCATGGAGAAGAGGCGATGAAGGACTTTATAAAATCACGAGCAGTGTGAAAAAAGTAATTAGGGAACTGTTGTTTGCCCTTTCTCACAATAAAAGAACTAGGGTTCAAACTCTGAAGTTAAATGACAGCAGATTTAAAACAAAAGTACTTTTTCATTCAATGGACAATACAGCTGTGAAACTTGTTGCCAGAGGAGGCAGTGAAAGCCAGCACCATAACTAGCTTCAAATGGAAACTGGATAAATTCTTAGAGGATAGAGCCATAAATGCTTGCTAGTTGGTGCTTAAACCCCTGACTTTACACCTCCATGACCTGTACTTGTATTTCTCTCAAGCTACTGTAGCTGACTATTGTTGGAGACAGGATGCTGGGATTGATGGACCATGGGTCTGACCCAGTATGACACTCCACCCCGGCCCCCAATCCTATATTGATGCTGCACCAAGTACCCAGATGGAACCATCTGGGACAGAATTGGCCCAGACACCTCATCCAGCCAGGTCTCTGTGATGCAGATGAGGTCGGCGGCCTCATCCTGTATAACATCACACATGGTTGATGTTTTATTAGCCACCAACCTTGCATTAAGCAGTGTCAGATCAGGGGCTCTGCTGGCCTTAGCCCCCAAATATCTGGAAATTAGGGGAGGGGGGGAGTTGGACACAGGGAGAGACACCAAAGAACCCCCCAAACCAGCTGGCAGGGTCTGTGAGAATCCTCCTGCTCCTATCCACGCAACCTCCATTCACTGGAGCATCTCCTCCACCCTTGGAAATCCAGTGGGTCTTATGATTTTCTCAGAGCATCTGAGGGTGTGTGTGTGTGTGTGGTACCTCATTCCTATAGGAGAGGGAGAGAAGAGCCCCCCCCGCCCCAATACGAATAAAGTATTTTAAAAATATGAATAAAGCTGACAGAGTCAGGCCAACAATGTTTTGTTATATTTGTCTATATACATCACTGAATTATCCTTGTTCCTTATGTAAATGTATTTATTTATTCAATTTCTTACGCTGCCCTTCCTACAAAGGCTCAGGGAAGCTAACAAAGATATGAAAAATATAAAAACATAGAGACATTTATAAACACATATAAATAAACATATAAAAATAGCTTAAAACTCCTAAACCCCCTAACTTCCATCCCTCTCCCTAACCCCTCCACCCAATCCCACCCAACCCTATTCCAGTTCGTCAAACACAAAGGTCTTACATCTCTTCCAAAAGTTGAGCAGGCTTGGATTTAGGTGGACCTCCAAGAGTATAATTGTGGAGCAGTCACGGTGTGTGCCCTCTGTGTGTACACTCTGTGTGTACAAATCTCACGGGCAGGTGGCATTCAAAAGAGGGCTCTTTCAGTTGACCTCAAAGGTCACGAAGGAACATAAGGAAAGAGGCAGTCCTTCAGATACCTAGGGTCCAAGCACTGGTGTAATGTGATCCCGGCTACCCACCCTCAAAAGAAGGCAGTCCACTACGTTCTGCACCAACTTCACCTTTTGAACAGTCATCAAGGGCAGCCCCACGTGGAGCGCATTGCAGTAGTCTAGCCTTGAGGTTACAAAGGCATGAAGTACAGTGGGCAAATCAGAGTCTGACAAAAAGGTTGCAGCCTTCTCGCCAGACAAAGTTGGTGAACGGCATTCCTGGCCACCACTGCCACCTGACCATCCAGGCACAGCAGTGGATCCAAGAGTACCCCAAGGCTATGAACCTGAGTGACCAAAAAAGACTGGACACCATCAATAACAGAGGGTCCCTATGTCCCCAAAACACACGGCTGGCCAACCATCATCACTTCAGTGTTGTCTGGATTCAGCTTCAGTTGACTCGCCCACATCCAGTCTCCTGGCCCACAGCCAGGCATGAGAGTAAGCACCAAAACTGCAGGGCTTCGGTCAGATGCAAACGAGAGAGTTGGGTTTCATCAACATACTGGTGGAATATTACTCCAAAACTCCTGATGATCTCACCCAGGAGCCTCAGATACATGTTGAACAGGAGTGAGAACAAGGTGGGCCCTCTGGAACCCCACAAAGGAGCTTCTAGGGAGATGATGAGCTATCACCCATCACCACTCTCTGGGTTCTCCCAGTCAGGAATGAGCAAACCACTCAAAAGCGGTCCCACGCACCCACATGTCCTGCAGCCATGTTAACAACACATCATGATCTACTGAATCAAAGGTTGCTGAAAGCTCTAACAAAATCAACAGGGTATAATTTCCCCTGTTGATTTCCAAGCAGAGATTGTCAACCAAGGCCACAAGAGCCGTCTTGGTGTCATGCCCAGGATGAAAATCCGACTGTCGGGTCCAAGAATTTAATAGCATCAAGATGTGCCTGGAGCTGCAAGGCAACCACCTTCAGTAACCTTCCCTAAAAAGGGAAGGTTAGAGACAGGACAGTAGGTGAGCCAGGGGGTCAACATCAAGAGATGGTTTCTTGAGCAGGGGATGGGCGACCACAATTTTGAGGCCAACAGACACCTTGCCCTCCCAAAGGGAGGCATTGATAACCCTAGCCAGCAATGGCCCCAGTGTCTCTCGGTTAGCTTTCACCAGGGTACAATTTCCCCTGTTGGGAAATTGCAGTGTGGGCATGGATCTAATTCACAACTGGTCGTTCGCACCACTCCAAGAACAGCCTTGGTGGGTGAGACCAATTGAAGCAGATCCAAGCAAACTAGAGAAGACCAGGTCTCCCGAAACTCTGACTCTGCACTCAAAGTAGCAGCACTTAAGTCAAGCCAAATATGAGCGACTTTATCTGCAAAGTATGTGGCAAACTCCTCACAGCAGGCAGACGGTGACTCTAACTGATCTGGTGTCAGATGTGATCCTCCGGACCCCTAGATTGGTGGTCCTGGGGGACTTTAATATCCACACTGACACCGATCTTGGAGGAGCGAGGCATGAGTTCATGGCCTCCATGACAACCATAGGCCTGTCCCAAATCATCTGTGGCCCCACACATGAAGAGGGACATACACTGGATTTGTTTTTCTGCACCGGCCTTGAGGCGGGGGGTCAGTTAGTAGGAGTTAAGGGGGTAGAGCCTTTGTCATGGTCTGACCATTACCTCCTTAAGGCGTGCATCCTGGCGCATGATAGCCCCCGGCAGGGTGCAGGACCTATTAGATCGGTCCGCCCCCGGAGACTTATGGAACCGGATCGGTTCCGGAATGCTCTGGGGGAGTTTCCCCTGGACCTTGACACCCGCTCTGTCGATGATCTCGTAGCCTTCTGGAACACCTTGTTGGCCGAGACCATAGACAGGGTGGCTCCCAGGCGTCCGCTGCCCTCTCGAGTCTCCCGCAGGTCTCCTTGGTTTACTGAGGGTCTGCGGTGTTTGAAGCGGGAGAGCAGGCGGTTAGAGCGACGGTGGCGCCGGACTCGCGACCAGTATGATCGATCGCAGCATAAGAGCAGTTTAAAGGCTTATGCTGTGGCGGTGCAGGCAGCAAAGAAGCAGTTCTTTGCTGCTCTTATTGCATCTGCAAAGTCACGTCCAGCGGAGCTTTTCCGGGTGGTGAAAGGCTTGGTCAGTCCTGCCTGCCTCCGCCTGGACCTGGAGCAATCCAGTGACCGCTGTGACCGGTTTATCGAGTACTTTGTAGATAAGATCGCTCGCATCCGCCACGATTTCGGCACCACAGTTATTGCAGAGGATCATCTTGGGGCTATGGATGCCCCGTCCTGTCCTGTTTTGTGGGATCGGTTTCAGATGGTGTCGCCTGCCGATGTGGATTCCTTGTTGGGATCTGTTCGTGCCACTACTTGTGAGCAAGATCCATGCCCGTCCTGGCTGGTGAAAGCCAGCCAGGAGACGTTACGGCCGTTGTTGGCTGGGGTGGTTGGTGCCTCCCTTCGGGAGGGCAGGGTGCCTGACTGCCTAAAAGAGGCTGTGGTTAGACCCCTGCTCAAGAAACCATCTCTTGACACTGATGCTCCTGCCAGTTATCGGCCGGTCTCTAATCTTCCCTTTTTAGGGAAGATTATTGAACGGGCTGTGGCACGACAGCTCCAGGAGCATCTGGACCACATCGGTTTCCTTGATCCCTCCCAGTCTGGGTTTCGGCCTGGGTATGGTACGGAGACGGCATTGGTGGCCTTGGTTGACGATCTCCGTCTGGCGTTGGACCAGGGTCGTCAGACCTTACTGGTCCTGCTAGACCTTTCGGCTGCATTCGACACAGTCGATCATGAGGTGTTGGTGACTCGCCTGCGGGACCGTGCTGGAATTGGCGGAACGGTCTTGGACTGGTTTCGTTCATTCCTGGCCGGGAGAACTCACCGGGTGGTCTTGGGGGAGTGTACGTCTTCCCCCCGGGACCTCACGTGTGGAGTCCCGCAGGGTGCCATTCTGTCCCCCCTCTTGTTTAACATCTATATGCAGCCGTTAGGGGAGATCGTGAGGGGGTTTCAGGGCATGCAGTGTCATCAGTATGCTGATGACACTCAGCTCTACCTCTCCTTTTCCACCGACCCAGGCCATGCAGTCTCCTTATTTTCCCAGTGCCTGTCAGCTGTGGGGGCTTGGATGAGGTTGAGCCATCTGCAACTGAATCCTGACAAGACGGAGGTGATGTTGGTGGGCGAGGGCTTGGGGAGCCTGGGGGTGGTTGAATCTCCTCTTGTTGGGGGGGTTCGCCCCCCCATGGTGTCTCAAGTGCGGAGTCTGGGTGTGCTCCTTGATTCGCGGCTCAGCTTGGAATCTCAGGTTGTGGCCGTGGCGGGGAGTGCGTTTCGGCAGTTACATCTTGTCCGGCGGCTTCGGCCGTATCTCTCAGACTCCGACCTCGCCACTGTCATCCATGCCTTCATCACCTCGAGGCTGGATTACTGCAACGCGCTCTACGTGGGGCTGCCCGAGAAGCTGGTCCGGAGGTTGCAGCTGGTGCAGAATGCCGCGGCCCGTCTCCTGACGGGGGCGGGTCGCAGGGAGCACATGACACAAGTGCTGCGGGCTCTGCACTGGCTGCCTATAAAGCACTGGGCCAGGTTCAAGGTGCTGGTTTTAACCTTTAAAGCCCTTCACGGCCTAGGCTCTGCTTATCTGCAGGACCGCCTCACTCTCCATGTGCCCGTGCGACCCTTGAGATCATCTGTGGGAGCCTTTTTGGAGGTTCCCCGGGTGAGGCGTGTGGCCACCGATGTTAGATCTTTTTCGGTGGTCAGCCCTGTGCTGTGGAATTTGCTCCCGGAGGAGGCTCGGCTGGTTCCCACTCTCCTGCTGTTTTGGCGTATATGTAAGACCTGGCTATTCCATCAGGCTTTTGGCGAGGGGAGGGGTGGGAGTGGGGATGGGGGCTTTCCCCACATATTGGGGTATTTTTAAATTGAAATTGTAAATTGTTTTAAAATTTTATATTGTTTTAATGTTTTAATGAATGTTGTTGTCTGCCCCGGGCTGCCCTGTGGGCAGGAGGGGCGGGATATAAATTTTAAATAAAGAAAGAAAGAAAGAAACTCATGGTGGAGACATCCAGGATTTAATAAGCCATTCACCACCCAGAAGAGCTCTGATGGATGGTGCTTTGCAGATGCAATAACAGCAGTAAAGAAAACTTTCTTCGTTGCCACCACAGCCACAACATAGTCCTTCAAAAGCAGTTTATTCCACAGTTGGTCAGCTTTGGATCGAGTCGAACACCACCTATGCTCTAGCCGTCTACCCTCACACTTTAGCAGCCTCATATACCATGGAGGTATATACCATGGAGGCCTGCGCTGTTGCAGTGGAGGAAATGGATGTCTGGTTGCCACTGTGTTGATAGTTCGGGTCAACATAGCATACCACAAATCAACCAGGGCATTGACAGAAAGGCCGTGAAAGTCACCGGGTAATTGCCCTAGAGAGTTCTGGAATCCTATTGGATCAGTTAGTTTCCGGGGGTGGACCATTCTAACTGGTCCACCACTCCAATGGGGGCAAAAGAGGACAAGGAACTGGGCCTTCAGAATATAACGATCCGACCATGACAATGGTGACAAATGTCCTTACAAGGCTATGAACCATAATAAGAGACAGTGATGATTAATTTGACTCTCCACCTGTTTGAATGAAATTTGAAGTATCTTAATTTGTCCAGGCTAAAGGATCTTGCCTTGTAACAGAAAACCAGTGTTATAGGTTTAGGATATAAATAGTGTTAGAATTTTGAATGCATTTAGAATAACAACATAACGAAGATGGTTTTCCTTATTTTTTTTGTATATATGTATTAAAAATACAAACGAAAACCCCCAAACTGATCAATATTACCAAAGAAAACTAAATGTTTCGGCTGCAGCCTGAACATACTTTTGAACATGCTTAAAATTTCATGCCAAGAGATGGAGAGTAAAATCTAATAATCACTGTCTGTTATTGTGGTTCATAGTCCTGTAAGAACATTTGTTAGGACCAAAATATTATTATTTTGTAAAGGAAATGAAAGGATGCTCTAAAACAGGGATGGGGAACCTCAAGCCTGGGGGCCAAATGTGGCCTGTGGCAAGTTTTCATATGGCCCCGTTCCACTTCCTGGAACTGGCCCTTGGATCCAGTTCTTACCTCCTATCACTGAAAAACTGAGCTCAAGAGAAGGGAGCAGAGATGAAACCATGCAAACAAGGAAAGGGGACAGTTCCATGGCCCAGATCCATGATTTGGGCCCTCCTTTCCTTGAGTGCATCCCTTAAGCACCCCCGCCCGAACTTCTGTGTGACCCTTGGAGCTTGTGCAAGCTTTCAAAGTGGCCCCAGAAAGGAAAAGGTTCCTCACCCTTGCTCTAAAAGATTGGCAACCCATATTTTAGGCTAGTTTCTGCAGAAATAGGTTAGTAATTATGGCTGACAGAAGAGAATGAGGGTTGAGAGTTATGAGCACATTTTAAATAAAATATTATGGGTTTTTTAAACCTACCATGGGGAAAATTGCATAATAAATTTTTCACAATGCTCCCGGCAAAGTAAAACTAACTGAACCATGTTTATGCTTGTATTACAGTTGAAATCTCAAATCTAACGTAAACTAAAGTTATAAATGAATTTCCATACAGGACCATGCAAGCCTACTGAAGCTGATGATTTTCAGGGAAGTACACAGTGTGTGTTCTGTCCCAGGAATATTAAAAATAGCTCCAGAAGGAGTATACTCATGCTGTCCTTTACACACTGAATGCTCTCAAAATGTGATCTATGCAGGTATCCTACTGAACAGTAAAAAAATTTTTTTAGAAAGCCTGCCCTTTTCCTAGCCACACAGATAGTTCTGGCATGCAGCAAATGAATCTGCACAACCTATTTATCTAATGCACTGATGATCATATTCATACTTCCATCAGCAATGAGAAGGCTTCTATTTTCCCTTTTAACAGGTTCATATGTTATGTATAAAAATATACTCAAATGTGTTCATCAGGTAACTGAATTATTTCAGTGTTTGACAGTAAGTCACGTCTTACTGTTAAGTTTCTGTCCCTCTCATAATATGCAGCACAAGTTAGCCGCCCACATTTTAATGGAACTCGTCGTTGATCCTATTTCACCCTTGAGCCTTTGTCCAATTCATGCAATTCATAATTAACCTATGGAATGTTGTGCATAATATCAAAGATCATGACATACGCATACTGGCCCTTTAAGCTGAGACCCTGCCCCTTTTCTGGGATAAAGAGGTCCAGCCTGGTGGGAGTCAGTTAGATTTGGACAGGCAGATTGCTGGCTGCTGCTTCCCTTCACCTCCTCTTTACACTCCATGCTGGCCAAAGTCCTGAAGCCAACGTACCGGGAGAAGGGACTAGATAAGGGAGTAAGAACAGGGGAGGCTGGAAGCTGCCTCGCCCAAGTAGGCTGGGTTACATGCTGGGACCTGAAGGAAAGGGTCAAGAAGCCAGAGGTACCTTATGAACTGAATATACTGTACACTGTGAATATATCTGCACTGGGGGAGGCAATAAACTGGAGCCTATTGCCTGTTCCTGGGAGGGGAGCTGACTGGTGAAGTGGGGGGAGCAATCCTGCAAGGACGTGTACTGGACAAGGGCCATATGTCACAAAGACCAATAACACAACTAAGTTTTTTTTAAAAAAGATTGGATAAATTCTTACAGACTGACATATAATACCTATTAGTTAAGCTGGTTAGGGTGAGACTTCCGATTGCTATAAGCTGGTCACTGGGAGACAGGATGCTGGGCAAAGATGGACCATTGATCTAACCCAATATGGCAGCTCTTACGATCTTAAATAACTTGTGCCAATGTAAATTGGTATGGAGATTTCGGTTGATCTCGGCTTCTCCAGTTTGATTTTATAATGGGATGCCACAAAGTATTTTTCTGGTTGAGTCCAGAGTATGGCTTGTGGTAAGTTGCTGAAGGGTATGACTCTTTGAGATTGCAAACAACCACTTGAAGGCACTAACTGCCCCAGTAGGAGCAGAGGATGTAGCTGCTGGCCAGCTGGGAGGAAACGAGAGGAGAATAAGAAGTCCTGAGCAGAGAGTTCAGGAGATGACCACCAGGGAAGAGGTAATGTCTCAGAGATTAGGAGGCTGCCTGTAGGGCTGGAGATCACCTACTGAGTTCACCAAGAGGAAGTAAGGAAAGACTAGGAGCTCACATGCCCCACAACTCTATATTAAACAGGGACTACACTGGAGTGGGCTGGCCAAGAGGGCCAGGTTAGAGGACTTAGTAGGGAATGTCTAGGTAGCCCTGCGTCAATAGGAGCTCATTTAGGAGCTGCTAGAAGTATGAGGGGCCCAGGACTGGTGTTCCTAACCATAGACCCCAGCTCACAGCTGGAATTACTTATGAACTTTATGTCTAATAAAACATAATACTTTGGCAGAAAGAACCTGTTCAACTTGCGTGCCTATTGGCAACGAACGGGCCACTTGTTGCGCTCCCCTCAAAGGAAGGAGCAAGGGTTAGGGGCTTAACCAGTAGCGCAGCTGCAAGATACTGCAGCTGGTTGCTATGGGCAATGGCCGTTGTGGCACGAGAGGAGCACCCACCCTAGGTTTCTAGGGTAACCAGGCAGAAGGGCGTCGACTATAAAGCCAGTAAGAGCTCCCAGCCTCACTTGCAAGTTGGGAGCAGTTTGAGCAGCAACAGTCGTGATGCTAGGGTGGCCATACCTATCCTTTAAAAGAGGACATTTATGAAAAATACATATTGCAGGGCTGCATTAGTTCCACTGTAGCCCTGCACCATGTATTTTCCATAAGCATCCTCTTTTAAAGGGGAGATATGGCCACCCTAGGTGACACCCCAAGGCTGCAGCTTTCCTCAGCAGCGTTACTGTGGGACTCACACATGTCAGAGAGGTAAGTCAGCAGCTGGGTGGGCAGCTCCTGCCTCCTTTCCAGTGCCTCCTTCCCCTCCCACTCACAGGGCAGGCAGGTAAGGCACCTGGAATGGTGTGGCTCTCCTCCTCCACAGTAGTCTTGGCCCGCAACCCTAGGGCTGGGTTGAATAAATTGTGGGCCATCCCCCCACAGTGATACAAGCAGAGCTCTGCCTCCAGAACCTGGTGTGGAGGGACAGTGTGACCTTTCTCATCTGACCCATCTTGCGTTCTTTCCACTTCACATGGGGTGTGGGGTTGGGGCAATCTGAGCCAGGAGGCCATAGGAAGCCCCCGCCTCCTTTTGCACCCTGCTAGGCTTTATTGCCCCCTCAGAGGGGGCATGGCAGATGGGGCCTGCGCTGTCAGCTCCCCCCAACTCCAAGAGCCCCCATAGTATGACCCACAATTGGTACCTTCTTCCCCCACCATAATGATAGGCCCAGAAAGGGCTGGGCCCCGGGGAAGAACTATGAGAGAAGAGGGTCAGAGCGGAGGCCCTTCCGATCAGGTAGCTCCATATAGGGTGGCCATACCTCCCCTTTAAAAGAGGATACATGGTTCAGGGCTGCACTGGAACCAGTTAAGCCCTGCAACATGTATTTTTCAAAAGTCCTCTTTTAAAGGGAAGGTATAGCCTCCATACCTCCTAGACATGAGGGTTCTCCTGGGCCTGGCACTTACAAGGGCACTCAAGCAGTGATGCCCTTGAGGCCCACCCTCCACCCCCTTTCAGTTGGTTGCTGGGGCTGTGCCCTTGCAAGCCCCTCCCCACCCCCACAAATTAAGCCCTGCCTCGAAGAGTTACTGCAGTTATTCCAAGTGAGGCTGGCTGCCTGCCAGGCCTTATTGAGTGAATGGCTGCCAACTGGCTAGGAACAGAGACAGGATGCCCCTAGGAGCTCAAATTACATTTAGATACTTAATTGTTAGTTTAAATATTCTGTGGTTACTTTTTAACAAGTTGACCTGACTGTAAACTAGTCCAGCTTGTTGCAAGATTGTTTCAGACCTTATGATCATTGTCAGATTTAGTGTCAAAGCAGCTGGTTTCACTGTCAAGTATGCCATTGCCATTGATTCCAGTGCAGCATCAAAGTTCCCTCTGGTCATGCAATAGCCACAGGCACTGCAGGCTCCCGCTGGGTCCAAGCCAGGCCTTCCTGGTTTGGCCTACCCCAGACCAGTTTCTTCCTTGAGTCTGAACCTGGGGCCTGGGCCACCGGGGATATCAACAAAGATCACCATCAGCATTCACATGACCTTAACAGGTTGTAATATAGAGTTGAAAAGACTGAGTTTAAGGTCATGTCAGTGTTGATCGTGATGTGCTGAGTTGGCGATTTAAAAGTAGTTGCAAGTATATGAACGACAAATAATGATGGGAATAAAAAGTAATGTATGGGAAGAGTTTTTACAAAGAAGTGTAATGTTAAGTA
The DNA here is from genome assembly GCA_003113815.1 of Sphenodon punctatus. NCBI lineage: Eukaryota > Metazoa > Chordata > Lepidosauria > Sphenodontia > Sphenodontidae > Sphenodon > Sphenodon punctatus. The sequence goes on from QEPC01007467.1 coordinate 2,558,516, forward strand.
TAAATGTAAGCAATTATAGGCAGAATAAGTAAGTAAGAAGTAGAATTGTAAAGTGAACGAATGAATATGAAATTAAAGATAGTTATTCTAAACTAGAGAATGAAGTGTAATTCATTTCCATGTTTTTGGAGTGTATTTTTTAATATTTTTTTAAAGGTAAGTGGTGTCTCTAAATGAGCCTTTCTTTAAATATTTTTTAAACTATAAGTTTATTGTATATTTGTATCAATGGGCATTTTCAGAAAAGATACTCTCCACCCACCTCCCACCCACTAAACATGTTACAAGGTAACACTGCAGCCCTACAACATGTATAGTGGGTATGTAGTGGGTGGAGAGTGTCTTGTCTGAAAATGCCCAATGTTGTGAAGCGGTCCAGTTGCCAATCACTGTGGGAGGGGGGCGCTATATAAATTTTAAAAAATGTTATTATTATTTGTCTCCACCCACCTTTAGAAAGCTCAAAATCAGGATTAGAGTCAATTTCTAGTTTTGTGTCTGTTCCATTTTATATTCACCACATAGACATTGGCAGAAACTTTGGTCCTGATCCAAGGTGTGCGCATGTGTACAGAGCAAAACTACCCTTGCACATGATGTGCACATGCATGGGACCCCATGGAAAGTCCTCCACTTCCTTACTGTGCCGCCATATGGCAGAGTGAGAGGCAGGACTCCATCAGCAGATGCGGGTGGCAGCACAGTCGGGAAGCAGAGAATGTTCCCTGGGGCATCATGCATGCATGCGCGTGCTGTGTGCATGCATGCAAGGGTAGGTTTAGTCCATCGATGTGCGGACCTTGGATCAGGGCCTGTGCCATTAAAACGGCTTGTAAAATATTGCTTTCATTTTTTAGTTTTTGACAAAAATAGAATTAGTGATTCTGGAAGCTTGATAGAGTTGTTCACAACTTATGCATTTGTCTGAACTCTACAAATGTTCTTGCATAAATATTTGCTACAAATCTTAAATTTCTCATATAAAGTGTACATACATTTGAAGGCTGGCTGCAAGATATTAGGTCTTTGTTAATATACTGATTTTTATTTTTATTTTTTTTAAACACTTTGAAATTCACAATCATTTACTAACCCAAACATTTTTTTACTGTTTTTATAAAGATGCGGTGAAACTCAGACATTATAGGATTATAGCGCAAATTTTAATTATATTCTCATATTAAATATACTCGCAGTAGAAGGCTGACTGCAGGCAAGGATTAGGTCTTTGTTAATTAATTGATTTTTTTTGTTTTGTTGTGTGCTTTTTTAAAAGTTAAAATTCACAGTCATTTAATGATAGAAAAACCTTTATTTACTATATTATAAAGATGAGTTGATGCTCGAACATTGTCTGATTAATTATAGTGCAGCATAATCTGTTCATCACATATTGTTTGAATAAATTGTATTTTTGTGGCAGATCTTTATCCTATGGGTTGTAGGTTATTCCCTAGAATAAAAAGCTGGAAGGTTTGCTCTGTGTGTGTGTGAGAGAGTGAGAGTGAGAGTGAGAGTGAGAGTGAGAGTGAGAGTGAGAGTGAGAGTGAGAGTGAGAGTGAGAGTGAGAGTGAGAGTGAGAGTGAGAGTGAGAGTGAGAGTGAGAGTGAGAGTGAGAGTGAGAACCAGAACACGTGCGTTTATATTTCTAGTTAAAGGAATCATTAAAACAGAACAGTGTGAAAAGACCTGAAATGACACATGGGATTATACTACATAAACGTATAAACATAACATTTAATAATTCAATCTGCCTTTGGTAGTGTGAGGTACTTAGAAATTCACACTGATTTTTATACCTGATTCAGCATCTCTTAACTCTCTCAGTGTTTGAATCGGATCTCACTAAACATGATTTAATATTATATTCTTTTAATTAAGCACCATTGCATTTCACTTTAAACAAACTCTACTAGCTCATTGCGTAGCATCTCCATAAATTCATGACGCTATTTTAACATCCATGAGGGGTCTGGCAGTATCTTGCATGGCCACATAATACTGGAAGCATAGGTGTGGTTTAAATCCCACTTCCCCCATCCTAATGACCCAAATTACCAAAAGTCTGACTAAAAACTGTCTGTCTGTCTCAGTTGCTCAGGCTAAAATCATGATATCACTGGTCTTCAATCTTCCCTAAAACTTTAGTAACTAAAACAGAGTAGGAAACGCATGATATTTTAAATGCAAAAACAAATGAAAAACCACATGAAACTCAATATTTTTGGAAAAGGGAGTAAAAGAGAATCTGAAAATGTAAATACCTAGCAAGGCCATCTGGTTGAAAACTTTCTTGATCCCAAAATGCCTTGTTGTTGAGAAAGGGAAAGGGAGAGTTCTAAATGAGAAACTACTGAGATTGGAATGTAAGTTCTTTGAGCACATCTGTACGTACATAGTACTGGGTATTTTGTGCCCTAAGTGCTGAGTCCCTGCGGCTGACGAGTAAAGCTGTGTTAATAATGGGAGGCACCATGATGATACCATTGGATGACATTAGGTACAGGTCTGCTCCCTGCTTCATCTCAATTCATGCTCCTGGACCTTTGACTTCTTATTGTACTGTCAGTGCTGTTGGACCTTCTCCTCTTGAACTATGTTACCTCTTAGCCTTATGCCTAAACTTTTTTTTTATTTTTGTATAGAACTCTCCAAGAAAGAATTTAAGAAGTGCATTGATTGAGATGCTGTCATTTTAGCACCAGTGCACATATTTCTGTTTGTCACTCCTTCAGGCATTGTATGAGAAAAGATCAAGTTTGATGTCTGGCAGACATCTTTACTTCCCAGGCTAAGAAACCCTCCTCTTCTGGCAGAGCAAATACTGATTCTAGGTCTCAGGTTTTTCCAGAGCCAGATACAGCTAGCCGAGATATTGCTTTGGCACTGCCCTCCGTGACCAGCTCCCAGAAGTGATGCTTGGTATCCTCTACATGAGCTAAATTTTGTTTTTCTTGTTTGTTCCACTGATGGTGTCATCAGTCTAGAGGTGTGAGCATGAACAAGTCATAGGGAACAGGAGGGAGGTAGCATTACATCCTGATTTGTTAATATGGTGTGTGCAGTATTCCACCCGACCCATCATATAGCCCGTGAGGGGAGGGCCTTGTAGGGAGCTCCCATAAGCAGCTCTGCTGCCCTCAAGGCTACCAAAATGGCTGGTTCTTGCAAGGAAGAGGGGCAGATCTTTGCCCTCATCCCTTCTCTTCCTTGGTCCCAGCCCTTGGCCCTATTCCTTGGCCCTATTCCTTCACTCCAGGCCCCATCTCTGCTAAGCTGACCCTAACCAGAGAGTGGGGACGTGCTGTACCCATTACAGAACCACCAGCAGCACATCAGTGAGCACACACATGTATACCTAGAATTTTAAAAAGTGCACACACCTACTAAAAACTCTTGCCAGTTCTGATCAGGCACAGGACATCCACACTCCCTAGTCCTGGCTGTGTGATAGGTCAGGTCACGGACCCACAGGAACATCTACAGAGGGGAGAGCGAGCTGTCACTTACAGCTGACAGCCTGCTGCTTGGGAAGAACGCCATGTTGCCTAGTGAGGGGGAATAGCTATCCCTTCCCTTTGGGACTTTCATTCCCTTCAGTGGGGACGTTTACATGTGTGCCTCTGGTCACGTCAATCTGCCTTTATCACAGCCATGGAGAGAAATTAAAGCATTTGCAAATGCTAATCGGTCAGTAGCCAATAAGTCATGTATCATCCGAGATTCGATCCTGGATTGGGTTGCCGACCTTGTTTGTATCACAACGACCTGGCTGGATGGTGAGTCGGGACTGATTTTGGCTGACCTCATTCCAGCCGGGTACTCTGTTCAGTATCAGCCCAGGCTGGAGGGGCAGCAGGGTGGGTGGCGGCGTAGCTATTGATTTTCAGGAGAGTTTGCCTGTCAGGAGGTTTTCAGTGCAGACCGAGTCCGGGATAGTGGGCCTCCACCTTATGGTTGATTTGGCCCAGGACAGATTGGGGATTCTGCTGGTGTAGCAGGGCATCAGCCTGCACCTACTGTGCATGCACCGTTCAGTGCTTCCCAAACTGTCAGCTGAGCACTGACTGAGTCTCTCTCCCCCTCTCCGGTGCAGCTGCAGCAGCCACAATAACACAAAGATTTCTAATGGAGGAGGAGGCGGGGTTAGCTGGGCCACAGTGATTCGGCGAGGGGTGGGAGGTGCTAGTGTAGGCAGGGCCAGCAAGAGTCTAGAGAGCGTGCATTGGGTGCCGTCTCAAGAAGCATAGCTCTCAGCAATGAAGGGGGGCAGGGCAGAGGAGGAGGTGTTCGTTGGCCCCAGGCTGAGTTCCATTACTGGAAGACTTAATTTTGGTGGGAACATATTCTGCCCAGGGGGGTGGAAGTTGGTTAGTGGGAGCCTGAAGAGTGGGAGGGGGATGGGAGGAGGGAGTATAGCATTGTACCTGTGGGAAGTACTGGCAGTGGTGAGTGACAGTGTCAGGCAGGCACTCCAGGTGCAGGCACTAGACAGAGAAGTGGGCAGGGCAGGCTGAGGCAATAGCCAGCAGGAAGAGCCTGGGGAAGTTTAGGCTGCATGGCCATGTGCCTTTTGGAGGGACTGAAAAGAAGGCATTGAGATCAGATAGACCTTGTGAGCTCAGCAACTGCTTTGCCTTCCAGAAACCTGGTAAGAAGAGTAAAGTTCTCCCCAGCCCTGTCCCAGCACAGTACCTGTCCTGATCCCCGATTGTCTGCTAAGCTTAAATGTTAAATCTGTGGGATTTTGGGGGGAACAGGGAAGGTAGGCACCCACACACACAGGTCTTCGAAACAGGTGGGACATGCCCACACACACAGACAGGTATTCTGGGAGGCACTTGGCTCATCTATAAGGAATCCTCAGGATCTGATATGGCCTATGGGATAGATATCCCCAGCCTCGATCATCACATGGTGACGGAGCGTAATGCTGGAGCACTGAATGATGCACCACCTTGCACACGGGGCTCAGGAACAGGCGTGGAGAAGGGACAGTGATAAGGATGCGGTGCCCAGACACCCTGGGGTCGGGGAAGGGTAGGACACACACCAGTCGGGACCTCAGGGAACCAGGGGGTGCAGCTAGGGGAACAAGTATACCGTACAGAATCACTCACTAATCACGTTCGCAGTCACTTTCTCCCACGCTCTCACTCTCGCTCTAATAGTCCAGGCAAAGCCTCAGACACAAGGATATCAACCAAGGGGGCCAGTCTCTCAGGCTTGTGGCACTGATCACTGGCAAAGGTGGAGAGGCAGGAGCCTTATTTATCCTGTTGCAAGCCCGCATGCTGCTGCAGGCATTCTGAGAGGCAAGGCGTGTGGCCGGGGCTGATGTGCCTGGGCGGGGCTGCCTGGCCTCCATTGCGCCGCTCGGCCCAGGCGCAGCTGTTTGCAGCAGTGGCGTAGTGAGTGTGGGCGTGTCCTGCTCTGCTGAAGGGAGCCGCCAGGAGGGCTCCGCCACTGGCTGAAGTACTGGGGCCCTTGCGGGCGAGCCAAGCGATTTGTGTCTTTCCCTGCTGTTGGTTGTGCAATCGCGCTGGGGGATCCGGTGCAGAGCCCTAAGAGGGCCCCGAAAAGGTACCTTGCCCTGCCTCCACAGGCCTCTTTGCCAGAGCCTGACAAAATCTAATTTTGGTTCCCACTCCTCTCCAGCATGCACTGCAGAATTTTTGCAAGCAGGGCAGGGGCGATTTTGTGGGCCCAGCTGAAACTGGGTATGGCTGAGCTGCCTCTGGCTCCTCTTTAAAATGGTCCACACATGAACCTCAGGTCTGGGTATCCACCCCTTGCTTTTTTTCCACCCTATATTGTCAGCTTTTTAATTTTAACAGGGTGCACTGCGGACTGTTGGAAAGGTGTCTCCCCCTCCCCCCCCTCTTGCTGCAGTGTATTTTTAAATGGTCCCTGCAGTTTGGTGTAGGTGTGGGAATTGGGAAGGGGATGTGGCTTTTTTTCCCATGCAAGCAAGAAGGTCACATGTTAGCTAATGGCTATTCTACCCATCCTTGCCTGGCTGACTGTAGCAACTGGCTTTTACGCTGCAGCAGAACTGTGCAGCATCCAGCATGGTTAGGGTCTTGGTGGGGATGGGGGAAACCCCATGCTGCATTTATGGTGTGCATTTTAGATAATATTGTTGGGTTTTCCTGCACTTTCCATGTGTTTTGGCTGTGGTTTTCTTTATTGAACAAAACTGATTGCCTTGATTGCTGTGTGTTTGCAGTCAGGAATGCACAGGCAATTTTGTGGGCCCAGCTGGAACTGGGCATGGTTGCACTGCCTCAGGTTCTTTAAAATGGATGGATCCTTGCTGTTTTCCACCCTAATTGTCTGCTTTCCAGTTTTAAGGGGGAGTGGGGGGGAGGTTGATGGAAAGGTTTCTCTTTTGTTTTTTTTTCTCTTGAATTTTGACAGCATTTTAAAATAGCCCCAGACCCTTTGTAGTTTGGGTGTAGGTGGCTTTTCTGTTTTTTATTGGCTTTTTTATTATTAAGCATTCTAAGCATTATGCAATTAAGCTATGCAATTAAGCAATTTAAGCATTGTGGCTTTTCTGTTATTTTGTGGATTTATTATTATTAGGCATTTATATAGCACCAGCAGTGTGTACCTGGCTGGTTCTTTACAATTGTTGTTAGAGACAGGTCCCTGGCCCAGTGGGCTTACAATCTAAGAAGGACAAGGGTGAGGGAAAACACAGGGAGAGATGGACACACGCACACACATTCCCGTTTTTAAGAGAAATTTTTACAGATGGGGAACCGAGGCTGTAAATTTCCATATTAATTTCAAGATTCTGGTTGGCTCCACCCACCATTGGTTGCTAGCCACTTCTGACCCCACCCTCTGCTCCACCAGCCTTAGAACTCACCAGCCACCACTGAATTTGAGCCGAAGTCCAAATTAAGAAAATAGGGAAAAGCATAAACATTGGCAAGTTAGATTAGGCATGCCATGAGGGAATTTTGGAGCGACCTGCTAAAGATACAAAAGCAGGAAAACCATTAGATTATGTGAGCAGGAGGCTTGCGGGATAAAAGAAAACAGAAATAAATAATAAATAAATGACCAGGAGGTTAAAAGGGCATTCAAAGAAGATAAGGTTATTGCAGAGAACTTAAATGAATTATTTGCATCTGTCTTCACACCAGAACTATTCAAAATCACTCACATTTACAAAAACTTGGGGGCTCCTTCTTTGAATGCAGAGACAGAGTTTTTGTTTGTGGAAGCTCAGCCTTGTCCTGTTTATCTGGATCAGTTTCGGTTAGTGTTGCTTGGATGTGCTTGGAGTGATGTGGGTGACCAAGTATGAGTTAGAGCCTTGCCTGTCTTGGCTGTTGATAGCCAGCTGAAAGATGTTGGGGCTGTTGCTGGCTGGGGTTGTCAGCGCTTCCCGTCTGGATCATTGGGTTGTCGTGGTGACCAGGAGTGCTTTTCATCGACTCCATCTGGTGAAGAGGCTACAGCCCTTTCTTTCTGATTTGTACCTGGCTACCATCATGCATGCCTTCATAACCTCAAGGCTAGACTACTGTAACATGCTCTATGTGAGGCTACCCTTGAGGATGGTTTGAAAACTGCAACTGGTGCAGAACACGGCGGCCCAACTCCTCTTAGGGGTGGGTTGCTGTGAGCACATCATGCCTGTGCTTCAGAGTCTGCGCTAGCTACCAGTAGCTTTCCTGCCACAATTTAAAGTGTTGGTCTTGTCCTTTAAAGCCTTAAATGGACTTGGCCTCACATATCTGAAACACTACCTCTCCTATCATGCTCCTCCATGAGGGCTTGGAGCACACTTTTGTGGGTACCATCCACCAATCTCGTTCATACAACAAGAACGAATGGAGGGGCAGTCTCAGTTGTTGCCCCAAAGTTGTGAAACTCCCTTCCCCTTGACAGACCTCAAGGGGAAGGGAGTTTCACAACTTTGGGGCAACAGCTGAGGTGGTGTAAGACCTTTTTTTTTTTTGGCAAAGCATTTAGTAGGCAGGGCTAGGGGTTGGGTTGGGTTGGCTGAGGGTTTTTTAGGGCTGAGGCTGCCTTTTAAAAGGGATTTTAATATATTGTATGGGTTTTTACATTGTAAGCTTCCCTGAGCTTTAGAGAAAGGGAGGGGTATTAAATTTAAATAAATTAAATAAATAAGTAAATATTCTTTGTGGGTGATTAATCTGAAGAGCTCTGTGGTAAAGCAGTGGGCTCAGCATGAGCATGCCCAGTGAGTTAGACCACTTCACCACTTGCTCACCTGAGGCTGGCCCTGATAGAAAGAACCCAGTGCCCAGGGAGCAGCGATCACATGACCAGTGTGCATAGGTCACTTGACCTGGACTTGGGCTATGTCGAAAGGGTTAGCCCAGCCTAGCTCAAAGTAATCTTGGGGACAGCAGGATGAGGAGCTCCAATACGGACTGGAGCAGTAGGTGGGCCTTTTGCCAAGAGGGCCTTAGTGACTGAAGAGAGGGAGCTGCCCAGGAAGCTGTAGCAGACGGTGCCCCCCTGCCATTGGCTCTGTTGCTGCTGGGCCAAGGTAGCAGAAAAGGTGGTAGCACACCTAAAATGAGGGGGCAGCCCAGTCAAGAGGGCTTGTGCCAATACCAGCAATACTCAAAGTGGGGCCTGAGGGGATTCTGATGATGAGGCCTGAGAGATCCACCTGCATGCTCTGTGGGCTTGAATGGAGGTAGGGCCTAGTAACTGAGCAAAATTCCAGTGCAGCGCAGAAGACTGTAGCCAGTTTAGTCCCTAAGCAGAGGGAGGGGGCTATAGGGCAGACAAAAAAGGGAGGGTTTTGAAAAAATAAACAAACAAAAAACAACTCACCAGGGGATAATAATAAAGTGTGAAACCTGTATAGGTACCCCCATATGGGGGTGGGGAAATACCTGAAAAGATCACACACCTGTGATCAAACAAGAGTTCCAAATAGAAAATGTCCATATTTAATATATATATTGTGACACTATAGCGTGCTTATACAAAATAGCCCTCAAAGTCTAAAAGAGTGGAAACCTACTCACATAAGTCTATAGATATACAAGTACAGGTTTGGACATAGCCATGTTTCTGGACCACAAAAGGTGGTTCTCATCAGCAAACCATTTTTAGTGTTAGACTCTATAATTATAGGCCAAAGTTCTATATAGGTAATTAGATAAATGGGAACTTCTCCAATGGCGAATCTGTAGCCCATCTGGGTCTGCAAAAAACCAAACCCAGTATCAGCATAAAGTTAGCAAAGGGCTTATATACCCCCAACCAAATAGTATGCTTACCTACCAGATTTCTTATATGGATGTATTTCTTAATCAGTGGTATTGTTTTGTCTACAAAAAAAACTATAACTAGTTATAAGCAATTCCAAATTGTATGCCCCCACAAAATATAAGAATTTCAAAACTCTAGGGACAGACTCACCAATTGGACCAAGCTCCCCATACATATGTACCTCCCAAGACAGGTTCCAAAAGTAACAAAAGCCAACAAGCAGTTGGTCAACTCCTTCCCCTTAAATACTACTCACATGATCAGATATCTCAGGTGTGACTAATTACTTTATATAGATAAGCTGTGACAAACTGACAAATTGGTTACAAGATTTAAACAGGCAGGAATCAGTGTGTCCATTCCAAATATTTTGTACACAAAGGGCAAAGGAAGCCCAAAAATTCCAAACAACAATATCCCAGAGAATGAAGATGCATTCTTTCTTCCTGGATCAATGCACCAATCTTCCATGTAGTGAAGCTCTTATCTTCCAGTGATGCAATTGCACCATGGGGCCAAAGTCCAAGCCCAAGTCTGGGAAAGAAATTTGCTCCAATCCCTATAAAATTAATTCCCACCCTCCAATAGTAGTAGTATCAATTTTATTGTTTTGGCCATTGCCGTACAAAAATCAGTACAAAATTGACTATGAGCAACATATCATATAGCACATATCATTGTTTAAAATAAAACACTTAAATTTGTCTTGTCCTTCCAGGGGCTTATGGTGGCTACACCTGACCCCTGCGAGTAGTAAAATAATTAGTATATAAAATTATTAAAATTAAGCAAAATTTGCTCAAGTTTCCCCTCTACATTTTAATAGCCTTTTCTCCCATTAACAATTTAGTTATGGTTCAACAACCCTACCCTCAGTTTCCAACCTCAAATTCGGTACATAATTAAATAGACATTGCCCAAACTCACCCTCCAATATCTAACGTATACAAATAAAGTATATTTCAATCACATCTATATGCTTTCAAAATAACTCAATTATAAAATCATTCTATTCCATTCTATACCTTCATTAAGTCCAAAAGGCATGAGGGTCTTAAGCCTCAAAATCCACCTGGCTTTCGGTGGTTTTCTGCTTGGAAGGTTAGTTTGTGTGTATTTGGCTTTTATTTTCTGTAGTGTATTTTCTTCCTTTCTTGAAAATTAATAAATATAATTTAAATAAAAAAAAGAAGAATGTGCTAAAAAAATGAATAAATAACCCACCTGGTTTCTAAACGCAACAATTACTGTTCAGAAGCATGGGAGTCAATACAACAAAATTGGATGTCATCTGGCATATGACCCAATAATATATATTGTGATACCAGAGGTTTTCTTATCTTTACAGCAGCGAATATTGTACCTATGCTCTATGATTCTCATCTTCACTAGTCTATTCGTTTTCCCAATGTATATTAAACCACAGGGACACTCTATGGCATATATCACCCTACTACTAAGGCAGGAGAAGCTAAATTTTATATTAAAAGGAGATTTCAAATGGGGCGAGTGGAAAGTTTGGTTCCCCATATTAAATTTACAGACACTGCAATGTCAACACCTCCTATTCCCTGGTCGTCTCATCCTAAAATGACCTTGATCCTCCCTAGAGAATTTACTGTGTACCAACAAGTCCCTCAGGTTTTTAGTTCTCCTGTAGGAAAATATAGGAGGCTGTCTACATCTAGGAATATCCTTTAGTAGGTTCCAAAATTCCATAATAAATTGTTTAATTTGTTTAGAAGCTGGACTATAATCTAGGGCTATAATCATTCTATCTGAATTCATGTTCCTGGGTCTAGAGGAAAGGAGCTGAGCACGATCCATATTCAATGCCCTCAAGAAGGCTATGTTCAAGAGGTCCCTAAGGTATGCCCCTCAAATGCAAAGATTCCGTCAGATCCCTCGCTTGTTCTTTAAATTTGACAAGGGAGGTGGTGGTCTGTTTCAATCTCAAAAATTGCCCCATGGGGATATTCTTCTTAAAGTGGGAGGGATGGAAGCTATCAAAGACCAAAACAGAATTGGCATATGTGCTCTTCCTAAATAGAGTAGTTTGATTAATTTTATTTTTAATCCCCACTTGAACATCTAAAAAAGATATGCTACTCTTTACTAAATTCCAAAGAAAATTTAATAGACATACATTGATTATTCAAAAAATCATGGAATTCAAGAAGCCTACTATCAGGACCCTCCCAAATAAAGAATAGGTCATCTAAATACCTGTTATAGAATTTAATATGAGGTAAATATGGATTTCTTCCAGGTTCCATGATGACCTTTCCCTCAAAAACTGCCATAAAAAAATTCGCCAATTCTGGGGCAAAATAGCATCCCATAGCCATGCCACTAATCTGCTGGTAATATTTCTGATCAAAAGAGACATAGTTGTTCAAAAGGACAACCTCTATTAATTTAATTAAATACGTAGTAGGTGGATTATAGGGGTCTTCCCTTTCATTCAGGACTTTCTCAAGGATGATTAACGCCTCCTGCTGAGGGATGTTAGTGTAGAGAGACTCCACATCCATAGTTACAAGCAGTATATTTGTCCCTTCCATTTGTAGTTCCTGTAGTATATTAAAAAAATGCATCGAATCCCTAATATAGGTGAAATGAAAGGTTTCAAAAAGGAGTCAATATATATGGCAGACTTTTCAAAAATGGAGTCACATCTCGAAACAATAGGTCTACCCGATACTGGCCATTTTAATTTATGAATTTTTGGAAGAACGTAGAAAGTAGGTATTCCATCACTCATTTCCATCAAATATTCATACGTCTCTACCACAATATGACTAGCAATGTAGACTTCCTCAATAACCCCTCTTAGTAGCACCTTAAACCGTGCAGTGGGATTTTCTTCCAAAAGGAGATAGTGGGTAATTTCAGACGTTACGTGATCACAGTCAACCACACTGAATCACAGTGGATTTGGTGTGGTGGCTATGATCACGCAAACATCTGTTTGAGCCCTGCCAGATGTTCACCACTGTGAATTCCTCGCGGAGTTCAAAGCTAACCACAGGTGATTTCAGACGTGACGGGGCACCTATTGGCCCCATCACAGAATCACCTTTTGATTCCCTGCCGGAATCAAAACGTCACGTCCAACAGATGTGCCGGCTGATTCTGGCAGGGAATCGGGGGGGGGGGGCTGTGCGACGCAACGTGCGGCCGCACAGCCCTGCCCCCCTCCCCACGCTCCCCTAGCCACCCGCCCTCCTGGAGACAGACGTTACCGGCCACCAATTCCTGGCCGTGGTTCAATTAACCATGCTTTTGGGGATGGTGCCCGGACCATCCTTGAAAACGTGGTTATTTTGCTCACCGCCGGTGTTTCACCGAGGTGAACATCTGGCGGCGAGCAACCAGATGTTACGGGACCATCCGCCACCACGGGGGATTGTTCGTGGTTGACTGTGATCTCGTAACGTCTGAAAATACCCCACGATTCCGGAGGTGAGGCCGGCCTTACCTCCAGAATCGTGGTTAGCTGGACCACGATCAGGAATGAAGCGAAGGTAACATCTCTTACCATGCCCCGGCCCAGACCGTGGTACGGGATTGGACGCAGCGGCCTGATTGACCGCTGTGCCCGCCCGTCTCCCCGAGGGCGGCTGGCCGGTGGAGCACGGGGGGGGCGGGGCCAAGCGGCGGCACATCTAAAGGACCAATCCCCTCCCTGAATCCCCTCCGCCATCAGGCCGACACGTCTAAAGGATGGCCGGTCTAATCACGGACCGGGATCCGAAATGGATCCCAGTCTAGGGTTCAGCGTGGTGGGCTGAACGGCCCATCACGTCTGAAATTACCCAATGTCTGGTCTCAGATAGCTGTCTCAGAACTTCTAATTTATAATCCTGGGTATCCAAAATAACCAACCAACCACCCTTATACTCTGGTTTTATCATAATCTGGTCATTTAAACTCAAATTTGACAATGCCTCTTGATGTTTCCTAGACAGATTGTGCCAACATGTAAATTTTATGATGTCCACCCTATCCAAGGCAGACATAATAGAATCCTCAAAAACCTTAATAAACTGATTCATTGTGATGGGGTTAAATGTGGATTTGGAACTGAATACTAGACCACTTTCTTGATCCTCAACAGGTTGTTCCCCCCAAAACTCAGAAATTTTAATTTTTCTCAATAGTCTCTGCATATCTATATGGGTAGAAAATGGGTCATACTTGGGGGTAGGGACAAAACTTAAACCTTTCTTCAAAATTTCAAATTCCATCTTGTTTAAAGTGTAATGAGAGAGACTGAGAACCACTGACCTCTGCCATCTAGCATTGTTCAATATCTGAATCTGTCTCCTCTTCCAGTTTTCCTCCATGGGGGCCTGTTGTGTGAACCCCTCCCCCCCAAAGAAGAATTGGATTTTTCCTGAGCCCGCTGGGATCTATTCAAAACTCCCCTAGAGGCACCTGAATAGGAATCCCTCAACTCTTCTCCACTGGTCATCTCGTCTTCCCCACTCCTGTCAGTATTGAGGTTGAAGGAAACCCTTCTAGTCCTGGGTTTCTTCATAGGATGCCAATTATAGGGATGGGCGAACGCGGTTCGGAGTTCGGACCGAACTCGATCTGTTCGGTCGACTGAACTGAACTTCCAAACCAAACTCGAATTTCATACCGAACCGAATTTCCAAACTCTGTTCTGTTCGCCCATCCCTAGTGGCAACACACACCAAAAAAACTGGTTTTGAATAGCCGAACTTGGTTCAGAAATTAATTCGACCAAACTTGGTCTGTTCGGTCGACGGAACCAAACTTCTGAACCGAACTCGAATTTCAAACCAAACCGAACCAAATTTCGGAACTCGAATTTCAAACCAAACCGAACCAAATTTCCGAACTCCGTTCTGTTCGCCCATCCCTAGCCAATGATAAACCCTGTGTAACTCATAATCTTTGAGGTCTCTCTTAAACTTAGCAAACTTTTTCTCTTTTAGGGCCTCTTTCTTTTTCTCCAATTCCTGCTGTAGCACACCCATTTCCTCCTGATATCTCCTAGCCCCTAGCTCCCCTTTCATATTTGAGCCCAAAGAATCCAGCTCATTCTGTAAGGTGCATGTACTTAGTTTAATTGCAGGGGAGAAGGGGATCCTGAGTGATAGGACTGTTGAAGGTGCATCATTGAGCAGTCTGTGGAGATGAGGAGCTAGACAAAGCCTGACAGAAGAGGTAGGATTTTTAACCCTTAAAAACTGTGTTGTAAAAACTGATGTTAATTGTGTCGGGTGTTTTTTCTACTCCTGTCCTCGACACTTACATTTCTGAAACGTGTAAACTAACCTGAAATGCGATGGGATTTTTTAACCCCAGGCGAAAATGCATTGGGGTAGGGCTTTTTTGCTGCAAGGTTTTTTGTTCACAAAAAAACAACAAAACCAGTGAATGGTAACCAACTTTCCTTTGGGTATATTGTGTACCTGGGTCCAGGTAACAGAAACACAAGAAAAGGGGAAAACCTCAAACAAAAGAAAAAGCTACTGTAACTCTAAAAACCCTTACTGTAACTATACAACATATCAACAATATATGAAATTAAAAATGCAGCAATAACAATCCAAATAGTATATACTGTAAAATACAAATACCAATCTATACAACCCTAACCCAACATGTTTGGGTGTGAATCAGTGGTAGAAAAAGGATCGAAAATACAATAAACAAATGTTGTTGTAATCATAAACTACATAATAAATTATTCATATCAGTGAAGAACCATTACAGAAATGTAGACAAATTAGTGCACGAATTATTTCTAAAATAATAGGAATGGGACACAAGGTTTAAAAACTTACTTGTAGCTCAACAATATTGTATATGGGAAAAGAATCACTTGTATTCACTTCCACCAAGAATCTGTAATCTTTGCCAAGTATACGGGATCATATAGGATACAATGTGAACAAACTTGCCTATGTCAAACACTTGTATTAAACCTCTAAATAGAGGATGAACAACCCTAAAAGTGGTGAGATCGCTATAACTAAAATCTACTGACAAAATATGATCTTCAGTGATACAGTACAAATTTGTTACAATGTCTGATACCCACTACTAGCCTAATTTAAATGTACCTCCCTTATACAAGAAACCTGAAACTGTTGATAAACATGAGTGATATTCTCCTCAGAATATGAAGAAAAAGTAAAGAATCTAAAGACTCTGAAAATAAAAAATATATATAAACATCATAAAAGAAACGCAGGATAAAAATGAACAAAAGTTAAAGAAAAGCACTAACTGGCCTGAGAGGAACCATGGTGTGGGGGGGAATGGGTGGAGGCTACGGTGGTTGTGCGATGCGTGTGCGGCCCATCACACAAACACACATCTCCACCCACCTCCACCGATCTCCATACACGGAGGCATCTCCGTTTTCTCCAATGCCTCTAAGCGTGGGGGATCAGTGGAGATTGGTGGAGCATGGGAGTGCACACATACACCCCACCCTTTCTCACTGACGGTCGCATGGATGCCCCTCCTCACCCCCCCAGTCACCCACGTGGACAAGGGTTGGGGGGGCGGCACGCGTGAAAAGGGCCTATAATCTATATCTTCATTTAGACCAAGAGGCTCAATTATGTTCAATTTAAAAATCTACATGGTCTCTCACCTGAATAAACGCATCTCTTTGTCAGAAAACCCACGTCCAACTTTCTTAATGACCTAAAAAGAAAAATCCTGTGGATTGTGTCCTTTTGCTAAAAAAATAAATTTAAAAAAATGAAAAAAAAAAAAGATTGGAAATGGGAGTAAAAGTCCCATTGGTTTCTTGTATAAGGGAGGTATATATCCAAGAGAGAGAGAGAGTATGTGGACTTTCAATTAGAATAACATTGAGCCTTTTGGCTTTTGTGATTTCTATGTCCCTTATTTTTATTTTTCAGTTCCCATGAGACTTTTACTCATAGATTTTTTTAACCTGTAAGTATATAGCTTTCATTTTTTTGTAGTCCTTTCCTTGAGTTTTACTTTAGTTTCACAGGTGCGGTGAGCTGTTCATTACTCTCTGAGTTTATCTGAAACCCCTGGTAGAGAATAAGCATGTTCCTCTTCAGTATGCAGTTAGATCTCACCACACGCCAGGTTCTGGTAAGACTCTGCTTTTTGTTTTTGTTTGGGTTTTAGTTTTTAGATTACTTTTAGATTTTTATTTTTGGCCTCACCCTGGACAGGTTAGTACTCTTTCATTTTCAAATTACAGTTTTACATTTAACACTACAAGTACAGCATACTTTTCCATTTAAGAGGCTTTGGCTTTCTACTGTTTTCTGTTTTTGGTTTGAGGGTAGCGTGAAGCTCCGCGGTATTCCTGAGATCGCTTAGATAAGGCTTATTTCTACTCTATCCATGAGATTTTATATAGAGCAGTAAAGGTATGTCTCTTGTTTTTTAAGCTTGGATATGGATACATTTAAATTGGCAGTTAGGCTAGTAGTGTGTATCAGACATTGTAACAAACTTGTATCACTGAAGATCATATATTGTCAATAGATTTTAGTTACAGCTATCTCTGCACTTTTAGGTTTGTTCATCCTCTGTTTAGAGGTTTAATACAAGTGTTTGACATAGGCAAGTTTGTTACATTGTATCCTATATGATCCCGTAGCCTTTTTCTGTTACAGGAGGTGCCAGTTATACTTGGCAAAGATTACAGATTCTTGGTGGAAGTGAATACAAGTGAAAGATTCTTTTCCCATATACAATATTGTTGGGCTACAAGTAAGTTTTTTAAGCCTGTGTCCCATTCATTCCTATCATTTTAGGAATAATTCTTACACTAACTTGTCTACATTTTTGTAATGATTTTTCATTGGTATTAAAACATTTATTATGCAGTTTATGATTACAGCAACATTCGTTGATTGTATTTCAGATCTTTTCTTCTACCCCTGACAAAGGGTTCACACCCGAAATGTGTTGGGTTAGGGTTGTATGGATTGGTATTTGTATTTTACAGTATATACTATTTGGATTGTTAGCACTGCATTTTTTATTTTATATATTGTTGATATGTTGTATACTTACAGTAAAGTTTTTTGTTTTTTGTTTAGTTACTGTAGCTTTTTCTTTTGTTTGGTTTACCTGGGTCCAGGTGACAATGTTCTTTTAAAAAGGGCAAAGTTGGAAGCTACTAATGTGCAAGTTTTCACCAGAAATGTGCACCCGGGGTAGGAAAATACTCCCAGAAAATGGTTAAGGGTTAAGAGAGTTTTTTAAGTGAAGGCTTTTGTCAAGTGTGATCATAAGTGCTCTTTTATAAGCCAGGAAGAAATATAATCTCTCAGATAAGTAAAAAGTGCCTAAACATTTAGGGCTTTAGAAGTCAAAATCAAAGCCTTGAATTCACTGTAAAACTGATAGGAAATCATTTCATAACTACTATTGGGAGCATAATAAAGATAAGGGTAGGCACATTCTACTATTTTCAAGATTTTATCTTGCCTGCTCTTTGTTTTGTTAGTAGGTATAGAGTAAGGTAAAGGTCTAGGAGGAAGGCTTCAAAAAAATTAAATTTTCCCCTTTCAAATCAAAATACAAAAAATGTTATTGTAGTTAAACATCACTTCATAAACATAATCTGTAGACGAAATTGCAACTGATGCTAATATGGCATTATCCCTCTCTTGTCATGGGTGATTACGAAACCACATTTCTTTGTTTGCTGGAATAGGGACATGACTACATAACTTCTCAGACAGCAAAAAAATAGAATAATAACCAAGGTGATGTGAAAAGCATGTAGGAGGATTCAAGGTACCCTGGGATAACATTCTCATAATTGATGCCATTTAGTGTAAAGGTATGGTGCCATTGAAAGGTAAACTATTTGCTCTTCTGAAATATTTTGAGTCACAGAGAAATTTCTGGCATGTACAGCACTCTGTAAACATCCAGGGAAATGACCTTCTCCTAAATAGGCCTTCTCCCCGATGTAGTATTGTTTAGAGGGTTAGAATTTAGTGGTCCTAATTTTCAGAGTCCTCTTATCTGTTCTTTTCATACATTTTTATACACTCTCTTTTTAAAAAAAACAACCCCAAAACACAAAAACCTCCATTAGTTGTTTTTTAAAAAACCCAAAACCTAACATTTGTGATTTGATTTCTTTTGGCAGTGTTTTTGTTTGTACCTTTGAATTACCAGTAGGATTTAGAAATGATGCAGTTTAACCATCCTTGAGAAATGAAAAAGGGAAAGAATGTGGAAGAGTTATCAGAGTTCAGTAAAGGTGCAGCACTAGCTGAGTTTTAATTTTGGAAATCTTTGGATCAATTTTAAGAGATTTTATGTTCCATCAGAAACTGTTGTAGCCAGTCCAGGTTCCTGTTCCAACTTAATTGATAATGGTAGGTCAGGTGTCTTCAGCTTTTGTAGTGACACTATGGATACAACATTTATATATCTGCTATATCTGCTTTTTTCATTTGAACTTAAACTGACGTTTCTACTCCTTACATGTGTTGGTACTTACCAGTATCTTTTATATAATCAACTTGTTTTGGAAGTTTATATTATTTATTTATTTAGATTTCTACCCCACCCTTCCCAAATGACGCAGGGCAGCTTAAAACAACTAAAGACAATACATATAAAACAACATAGCAATGTAAAACCTCAACCTTTCCCCTCCCCTCCTTCCAAATCCAACCACAAACATCACAAAAAGCCCTCCCCAACCACCCCCTCATACTCCTACCGCAAACCCCCATCAAAACCCCCATTCCCTATACCTGCCTCCCAAATGCCTTAACCAAAAAAAATAATGTCTTACATCACTTCCAGAAGACACCCAGGCTCTGAAATAATACCCTTACTGTGTTTACCCAACTTTTTAAAAATGCAGTAGTATCTGTTGTTCAATGCATGCACTGTTCTGAATTTGTTGTGTTCAGAACAACCAACAAAAAGATGTGGGTTCTAAATTAGGAGTTACCGTTCAGGAAAAGGATTTCAGAGTCATTGTGGTCAAGTCATTAAAATCCTCACCTCAGTGTGTGGTGGCAGTAAAAATGCAAATAGAATTTTAGAAATTATTCAAAAAAGGGTAGAGAATAAACCTGAAAATATCATAATGCCACTATATAAATTGATGATGTGACCACACCTTGATTATTATGTGGAGTTCTGGTCAGCCCATCTCAAAAAACATATATAGTAAAACTGAAAAAGGTATAGAGAAGGGCAACAAAAATAATCCATGGTATGGAGAGGCTTGATAGGTTAGGGCTTCAGACGACTGATAGGGATTATGACAAAAAATTATAAAATCATGAGTGGTGTGGGACGAGTAAATAAGGAGCAGTTACTTACCCTTGTTTTCAAACAAGACGATAGCCTGCATTAGCACTCACCAAGTGGGTGTTTCCTCATCTATTAGAGTGTTTGTCAAATGCTAGCCCGCACCCCCTCCCCCTGCAACTCTTATACACTCGCATGCACGCCCCACTCATGGCGTTGTCCAAGGACATTGTGGACCCACCATGCATGCTAGTGCATGCTACTTGAGGCCCCCACCCCCACCCCCCATCTATCTCCTGTCTTATCGGGTTTGCCTGCAGCCCTGCCCGCATCCAGGTCTGCCAGCACCATTCAGAGCTCATCACTCTGAAGCTCCTGAAAGAGAAGAACACTCGTTCTGATGGAAAAGGGAGTGATATAGGGCCACTTCCCTGGCCCTGCTGTCAATGGTCTGCTCTTAGTTAACCCCCCATATCCCTTCAGTACCTTATCAGGCAAGCTCTCTCAGCTCCCAGCCTGACACTGCTGCCAAGTGCTGCCTCCTCTGGCTGGTTGCAGCTTTCATCTCGGGACCCAATCCATTTCGTTTGTGCCAGGATCCAACTCAGGCATTCACATTCAAGCTGTATTGAACAACCCAGCTTGAACTTGAATGCCAGAGCTGAGGAGCGGTGGAGGAACTGACATGGGGTTGTGAGGAACATGATGGGGTCCCAAGATGAAAGCTGGAGCATGGCTAGGGGGCCGTAGCCCCTAGCTGGATACCGGCAGTGGGGAAAAGGATTGGGGGTCCCGAGATGAAAGTTGCAACCGGCTAGAGAAGGAGGCACTCGGCAGCGTTGTCAGCCTGGGAGTTGAGAGAGATCTCACCTGATAAAGTACTGAGGAGACATTGGGGGGGGGGCATAATTAAGGGCAGAGCATTGACAGCGGAGCCAGGGAAGTGGCCCTATAACACCCCCCTTTCCATCAGAGCCAGGACTGGGGAGAGGGAAAGCGCTGAGTAGCACCACCAGTGGCGGCTACCACTAGCAGAGGGCTGCCAGTTTATTAGCTCTATAAAACGCGTGAGTTGGGGGTGCGTGGAGGCTGAACTGACAGAACATGGACTCCAGCGGGCTAGCTGTCTCATTTGAAAACACCCTGAGAATAGCCCCTGTCAGAGACAGAATGCTGAGCTCAATGGACCATTGGTTTGACCCAGCATGGCATTTCTTATGTTCTTTGTGTAGATTGTATATTGAGCTAAGCAAGGGTATGGATTGAAATTAATGGTATGTTCAGCACTTCTAAAAATCAAATAACTTTTTAGTTATATGGAATTAAGAAGCTAAATCTAAGTACCCATTTTTGAAAATTTTGGAATTTAATATAAAGCATTCAAAGGAGTATGCACAATAGATTATTTATTTATTTTATTTATTTATTTAACAATTTTATACCCCGCCCCTTCTGTAAAGCAGCTCGGGGTGGCTTACACTTTAAAACAAAAATATAAAACATAAAATACCAATATAAAACCACATTTAGGGTGAAGCCATAAAAATATAAACATAAAACAACCTCACCCCCTTAGCCTTCAACACCCTCCCCCTCCCCCATTCCTCCCACCCTCATCCATCCCCTCCACCAAATGCCTGGTGGAACAGTCAGGTTTTACAAGCCTGACAAAAAGTCAGCCAGTCTGAGACCAAGCAGGAGTGAAGAATATACAGTATTATGACTGAAACAATTAGAAGATATTTAAGGAGATACTAACTGGTATCCAGATCAGCACAAGCCCCAAAGGTTATATTGCCAAACTGAAGCCTTTTGGGGACATTCTGAGAAATATCATATTGGTGCAAAAGGTACCATAGTGTTTTCAATGACAAAAGTTGATTGCAAGTTTAATTTTGCATTTTATCTGGAAGGTAGTACACTTCTAGATTCTGAAAAGGTGGAGCCTTTAAAAAAAAGAAATAAAAAGAAATATAGCTTTGTATCTTCATTACTATAAGTGGGATAAAACATTTCCCATACTGCTATCTAGATTTTCTGAATCTTTTCAAGGTGTCTTTGTCCTATGATCCTTGCTAGCTCAACACATAGCCAGTAAACTAACAGGAAAAAAGTAGATTCTTCTGATAACTGTATTGCACATCATGAATTTTCCCACTGCTTGAATACCAGCTGGAATCTCTTCCATTCACTCCTCCACAGAGACACACACTTGCTTCCTGAGTGGTTGTGTTTCACTGATGGAAGAAGCTATGTTTTTGTGCTCCATATAAATTGTAAAGTAGTTTAAGATGAAGGGTAGTATACAACTATAAGATATTTGAATATTGCAAAGAACATTGATTGTAAGTAACATAGAGACATGATTTTACAGATATATCTGTTAAAATATTGCCTAACTGAACAAATTTAGTGGGGCAGTTTACTAGTCATGTTAGATTTAAGTAGGTGAATATCCTCACCTCACAGACTATGAGTGGAAATAATAGGAGGTTAGATGACATGAAACAGTGAAGTGGGCTTTTTATTTCTACAAGTGCTATTTTTAAGGTCTATAAATAGATTAATATTCTTTTAAAGGTTACTCTGTGTGTCTCTCTTTCTGAGTTTTAAGACAGAGAGGAAAGAAAGCAAGAACATTTCTTAGCCCAGAGGGTTTTCCATGGTTTCACAGTTCTAAAAATGACTCATACTTGAGCATGTAGATTTCTGTTCCCCACCCCTGCTCTTGGGACCGCCATTTGCTCACTATTTCCCCATAGAGGCCTTAACTTCTTCCACCTTTTCCCCAGAGGTATTCATTTTCCTTCATCTCCCTTTTCATATTCTCAAAGACCTGCTCCAACATGGGGCTTAAGATTCCAGTCTTGGTGGTCTGATCTCTTTTTCTACTCCCTCCCTTAGGGGTGTCTCTGTCCTGCCTCCCTAGGGCATATTCACTTCACATGCCCTGCAGGCCCAGCAAACTATATTTCTCCTCCCCTCTCCCCCCATATTTTGGGCTCTTTGTTGAGCCTCCACCCTGAAACCCCAGAGTCCTTATGTCCCAATTTGGGTACCAGTTCAAGGGGCGTTCATAAAAACGTAAGTAGTGCCATACTGGGTCAGACCAATGGTTCATTGAGCCCAGCACCTGTCTCCAAAAGTGGCCCATCTTGGTCATTTGGAAGAAGTACCTAACAGTTGACAATGGGGCGATCCATTCCCTGTTGTTAACTCCCAGCTCCCAACAGTAAGATATTACATTCCCCAGAACTAGTGCTGAAACTCGATTCTCTGAAAACTTGGGAATTCACCAAGGATTCCGGTCCTCGGTTTGGACTTTCCAGGTTCTGAAATTCTGAGAACCAAGGCTGTTCCCCGGAAAACCTCCGAAGCCACTGTGCACGTGGCTGGAGTTGAGCTTCTGGAAATGAAACTTGATTGGCTTGCAAGGCAAAATAAAAGTGGCTACACAGCCATTTTCCATTCTCTTTGATGAATTTGGCTGTGTGATACACTGCTGATCTGTAAGTAATCGGCGGGGAGGGGAGGGATGCCTGGCCTGGTATGGCATGGTTTGTCCTGTCCTGTCCATAGAGCCAATGCTGGGGAGTGGGGGTTACATTTTCCACCCTGCCATGCTTTTTTAAAAAAAGTAATTAGGTGCCACATTGCTGCTGCCTGCTGCTTGGTTGGCACCATGAGGCAGAGGGATCTCTCTGCCTGGCTCCACTTCCCTTTGCTTGGGCTGTTCAAGTTACCAGCACCACACCAGTGCCATGCCTTTTAAAAAAAAATAAGTGTGCCCGTGGGGGTGGCGGGTGAATGTCTGGCTCTTCTTCAAGGATCTCCGCGCTTCTCACTAATGGGATTCACTTCCTGCTCCGCAGGTACCGGAAAACCTCTTGTCAGCAGTTTCCAGGCAGACAATGTCCTGGAAAGAACTAGAATAAGGTGAGGGCTCCACCCTCCCTCCCCCCGCCCGCTCAGAAAAGCGCGGGTTCCAGGCCGAGAGGCTATAAAAGGGGGCGGAGCCCTTGCCGCCTCAGTTCCTTCCAACCGTGCTGCGTTGGAAGATCTCTGTGCTTCTCAGCACTGTCAGTAGAAACTTAAAAAAAAAAAGAAAAAAAAAAGATGACCTTAAAAGAAGACAGGTGTAGAGGATTCCTAAAAAATCCTCCACGGGTGGGCTTCGCCCGCCCTCGGGGCCTCCCAGGGGCTCACCGCCTTCTCTCGGGCTGGCAAGGCGTGCCCAAGCAACCGGGCTTTAAGCACTGCGCATCTTGCCCAGCCACGCTTTCGGTGAGTGATCCTCACGATCTCTGTCTCGCATGCTTGGGAGAGGGGCATAACACGAGAACCTGCCCCTACTAGGGGTGGGACCCCGGGCCCAATACCGGTTACCGGATTTACCGGTTACCGGTTCCCCGAAAACCGGATTCCCGGTTTAAATCCGGTATACCGGTACCGGATTTATTGCATTGGTTTCAATGGGGCGCTGTGTCCCCATTGAAACCAATGAAATAAATTAAAATAAATTCCCTCCCCCTCCCANTTTTGTTTAAAAAAAGAGTAAGCGCGACCCCGAGGCGAGGCGAGCCCACCCCCCAGCACCAGCGGCCGCGGCGTCCCCGCAGCCGCCGGTAAGTATGACCCTGACCCGATCCCTGGGGGGGGGTGTTTAACACCCCCACCCCCTCCAGGGATCACCCCTACTAAAGGCTCAGTGCGCTTGCCGCTCTTACCTTTGGGAGCTCCGGTGGCGGCGGGCGGTCCGGCGGCCTCAGCTAACTTCGCGCACCCTAAGAACGAGAGCCCTGCAGCTGCAGGAACTCTTGACGAGGAGGGCTCTTCAGGGCGGGGAAGACGGGCCTCTGTCGCTCTCTTCTCGTTTGACTCTGATGGATTCGCCTGAGGTCCCTACCGCGCAATCCCAGGGGCTAGCCCCCAGACAGATGACTCTGGCTTCTGAGCTGCTGGCGGCCTCTCCCTTGCACTCGACTACCGCCGGGACCGCCTCACACTCGGTAACCACCGGTACCATGAGTTCCACCGGTGCCGGTACCATTTCAGCCTCATCTAAGGACCGTCACAGACGTCTAGGGGAGCACAAGAAAAAGAAGAAGAGGTCCCGGAGTGCCGATGAGGTGGCTCTGACCCGTCCACTCCTGGTTGAGACTCTTTTTTCCCAACCGGCACTGGGACCTTCTTCACCAATCCCCCCGACCCCTAGGGCGGAAGTAGCTCTTGTACCGCCGGCGGCAGCCACCCCAGCCCCTCCGGCCCTGGCTAGGGTGGAGGCTACTCTGGTACCGCCGGTACCACCCGACATACCTACACCGACGATTGCACCGGCACCAGCGAGAGCGGTCACACAATGAACCTCTCCGCTTCCCCCTGGGGGGCATCACAACTACTCCCAGGGACGCCATCGGTCCCGCTCGGGTTCTCGATACAGGGAGGAAGCCTCTGACTTTGAGTTGCTGCCTGGAACTGACCTCTATGAGCTCCCGCATGAGAGACCGTTCCGGATTTCTCGGGACCATCGTTCCCGGTCCCCGTGCTCCTGCTGCTCTCCTCATGGTGACTACCAGTACTGCCACGACGATTTCGACCCGCAGTACCACAAGAGCAGCCTACCTCGCTACCACGATTGCGAGCGCCTGGAATACCGGTACCATTGGCACACATCACGATCCCCCTACCACTCTGAGAGGGATTTTTCAGTTTTCGACCAGCAGGCTCATTACCAACCACCACACCAATTCGTGCCCCCCGCGCTGCCTCGGGCAACCTCGACAGCAACGATTTCCAGGCCCCCTCCCAACTCTCCTGAACGGATGTCTATTCCTCCTCTACCCTCGCGTCGGCGTAGTGCCCAGCAGCCTTCGGTACCTCCTCTGCCTCCAGGGACGCATCAGGCTCCAGTAGTCCTCCCTGCCTCTACCTACCTACAACCAAGGTTAGACCCAACGAGAGGACCATCTCTCTTGGACTCTCTGCTAGCTCCGGTGACGGAAGTGCCCCCTCCTGTCTCGACACCCTTGGAGCAGGAGCATGACATTTCCTCGGAGGGTGCCGGCTCTGTATCTTCCTCCTCTTCGTTGCACGACGAGGATGAAAGTATCTCACCACCGCCCCCCGATGCCATATCGGACCCCTTGTCCTTCCTCTTCACCGAGGACACCAAGGCCTTTTAGAGCATGTTTAAAAGGCTTACCTCCCTCTCCCCAACCTACCCACCAAGATTGTCAAAAAATCACAATTTGGTCCGATTTTTGGGATCCTAGGATCCGGGGACTCAGGGCAGATCATGCTCCCCATTTTAGATCAATTATTAGATCCTTCCAAGTCAGTATGGGCTAAACCCGCCTCCGCCCCACCCACCAACAAGTTGGTGGACTCACTTTATGCCATACCCAGGGAGGGAGCTGAAATGTTCTTTAGACACCCTGTCCCTAACTCCCTAGTTATAGCAGCTGCCGCTCTCTAAAGTCCAGGGCGGGTGGGCTCCAGACTTCCGCTGCAGATAAGGAAGGTAGACGTCTAGATGTTCTAGGGCGGAAGATTTTTTCCTCTGAATCTCTTTCCCTCCAAGCTGCCAACTACGGCTCTGCCCTCTGTGGATACCAGCACTGGCTTTGGGCACAGTTAAGTAGGGCTTCTGACCCAGCCGAAATATTAGTCCTTCAACAGGAGGGCATGCAGATGGCCAGGTTCCAACTCACGGCCAACATGCATATAGCTGATGCCAATATCAGAGGTATGGCCTCTGCTATCACCCTCAGACGCCACACTTGGCTGCGATCCACCGCTCTAGCTCCCAAAAACGAGGCCCGCATCGAGGACCTCCCCTTCGATGGGGATGGTCTCTTTGCGGCTTCCACCGACGAAACTTTAAAAAAGGTTAAGGAGATGTGCTAGACGGCCAGATCTACGAGAGTGATTCGCTTTGCTAGAAAAAAGCCCTTCTACCCCTCCTCTACCTCTATTCTTTCCACCCTTACCAGGCCAGACATCACTACTAATCCTCGTTCCAGAGTAATAGGAGGTTTTCTCCCCTTTACCAGCAGCAACAGCCGTCCTCCACCCAGTCCCGAAGACGCTTCTCAAAGCAGAGGGGCAGGGGCAAGTCCTCCTTTACCTCATCTACCGGACCCCTTCCCAAGCAGCGTTTTTGAAACAGTCCAGGTCAATGGAGTTTCTCTGAACTCCCCCCTTTTCCGTAACCGTCTCCGGCCCTTTTACCACCCATGGGCCTCGCTTACCTCAGACTGTTGGGTTAAGGAGATTATCGCCTGTGGGTACACTATTCAGTTCCACTCTCTCCCGTCCGACTCCCCTCCTCACCCCTTCGGGGCCCCCCTCCCAAACCTCAAATACTACTCGAGGTGCAGAAACTTCTGTCCAAGGGGGCTATTGAGGAAGTTCCCCGTTCTCAGCAAAATACTGGTTTCTATTCCAACTACTTTCTCGTCCCTAAAAAGGACGAGGGCTTCCGACCTATACTCCGACCTTCACCAACTAGACAAGTATATTCGGAAGTTTAAATTTCGCATGACCTCCCTCCCCATTATCTATCTGGGCCTTCAAAAAGGAGACTGGATGGCCTCCCTTGACCTTAAGGACGCTTATTTTCATATTTCTGTTAAAGTCCCTCATAGGCGCTACTTACGTTTTCTCGTAGGCAATCGACACTTCCAGTATTCCGTTCTCCCCTTCGGCCTGTCTACAGCCCCCAGGATGTTCGCAAAGTGCGTTGCAGTAGTCACGGCCCACCTCAGGATTCTAGGCATATGGGTATTCCCGTACTTGGACGACTGGCTGTTTGCGGCACCATCCCCCCTCACTTTAGCAAACCATCTCACCTTGGCTCTAGAAACTGTGCAGGACCTGGGGTTTATCACCGATTACAAGAAGTCTCACCTCCTTCCAACGCAACGACTTCAATTTATAGGGGCTGTTCTCGACACCACTCAAACGAAGGCCTTCCTACCCAACGACAGATTTCATGACTTACTTACAACCATTTTACCCCTGCAAACAAAGCCCAGGAGACCAGTGCGATTCTTCCTGTGCCTCCAGGGCCTGATGGCAGCTACCACATCAGTAACCCCTTGCGTTCACCTCCATTTCCGAACACTCCAGCATTGGCTCGCTCGGGTCTACGACCCCACTCGTCATCCTCTCTACATACACATAACTATCCCGCAGGAGGTCTACCAGGACATCATATAGTGGACCAGCCCCCGACACGTACTCACGGGCATGCCCTTCGACCCCCCCTCTGGTGCAGGTCTCCCTCACTACAGATGCATCACTCACAGGATGGGGCGCCCACATCGACCAAGTCACTGTTCATGGCCTGTGATCTCAAGAAGAACGGCACATGCATATCAACTTTTTGGAGCTTCGTGCTATCCGTTGGACACTCGCGGCCCTTCTCAATCACATCAGGAGGTGCAATGTTCTAATCCTTACAGACAACACCACGGCAATGTGGTATATAAACAAACAAGGAGGGGCGAGATCTACCCTCCTCTCCCTAGAGGCTCAGGCCATCTGGACGTGGTGTACTCGTCACAACATACATCTGCATGCAGTCCACATAGCAGGACAAGACAACTCCCTAGCAGATCAGATCAGCCGTAGAGCCACCGACCAGCACAAGTGGGCCCTCAACGACTCTGTCTTAGCGGATATCTTCCGGCTATGGGGCACCCCCACCATAGATCTCTTCGCCTCTCGAGAAAACGCAAAACTCCTCAGATTTTGCAGCAGAGCGGGCCACACCCAGGGCTCGATCTCTGACACCTTCGCCATTTCCTGGAAAGGGCCCTTGCTATATGCCTTTTCCCCCCATCCCTCTGTTGTACAGAGTCCTGCACAAGATCCAGTCAGACCGCGCTCATGTCATCTTGATAGCTCCGGCTTGGCCTCACCAGCCCTGGTATCAAACCCTCCGAGTCATCTCCATCGACGTAGTCAATCTACCTCTCCTTCCCGATCTTCTATCAACGGACCAAGGGTCGGTCCTCCACCACGACCTGCAGTCGCTCCATCTCTCCGCCTAGCTGATCAGGTTCTGATACACGATGCCTCCCCCAATGTGGCTAGGATCCTACTTAACTCCCGTCGCCCATCTACCCGAGCTTGCTACACTGCAAAATGGAAACGCTTCATGACTTGGTGCGCGGCCCAACCCTGTGACTTGCACAATTTGTCTATGAACCATGTCTTTCGATGCCTGTTACATCTCCATGAATTGGACCTATCTATCTGTTCCATCAAAGTACACCTTGCGGCACTCTCCTCTCGCCTTCATCCAACTGGCACAGACACTCTCTTCTCGCATTCCCTTATGAGAACCTTCTGGAGGGGACTAGTCAACTCCTCCCTCCCACCTCCTGACCTACACAACGGTGGGACCTCAATCTAGTCCTCAGCAAGCTGATGGGACCGCCCTTTGAACCCTTGGCATCTTCTTCACTGGAGAACCTGTCTATCAAAGCTGCTTTCTTATTAGCTATCACGTCCGCCAGGAGAGTTTTGGAACTCTCCGCACTTCGGGCCTCCCCACCTTACACTGTATTCCACCTTGACAGGGTAGACCTCAGGACAGATCCCTCCTTCGTCCCTAAGGTAGTTTCCCCTTTTCATCTGAACCAGATCATCTCCTTGCCTGTGTTTTTTCCTAAACCGCATTCTTCTCCTATGGACCGAGCTTTCCATACTCTGGATGTCAAGCGAGCACTATCCTATTACCTCTCTCGCACTCGCCTCTTCAGAGCTTCTGATGCCCTGTTCATATCCTATGGTGGCCAACGTATCGGAATTAAAGTTACGTCCCAGAGACTCTCTACGTGGATTTTACTCTGTATACGAAGGTGTTATGAGCAAGCGGACAGGTCCCCTCCTTCCCACCTTTGTGCTCACTCTACCAGAGCCGTGGCTCTTCGATCGGCAACTTCGATGGAGTCCCTATACAGGACATTTGTAAGGCAGCCACGTGGACGTCTGTGCATACTTTCACCAAGCACTACTCGCTGGATTTGGCCGCAACATCAGACTCCGGCCTTGGCACAGCAGTATTGCAATCCATACTTCACTGACCTCCTTGACTCCCTCCACCAAAGGTATGTCTTTCTCTGCTACTCACTCTCCCATTAGTGAGAATCGCGGAGATCCTCGAAGAAGAAATAGAGGTTACTTACCAGTAACTTTGTTCTTCGAGAGAGCTCCGCGAATTCTCACGACCCACCCGACCTTCCCCGCTGTCTCGGAGGTACCTGTCAGTCTTCCTGAGACGGGGTTGGAAGGAACTGAGGCGGCAAGGGCTCCGCCCCCTTTTATAGCCTCCTGCTCTCACGCGACCTGGAGCCCGCGCTTTTCTGAGCGGGTGGGGGGAGGGAGGGGCGGAGCCCTCACCTTATTCTAGTTCTTTCCAGGACATCTTCTGCCTGGAAACTGCTGACAAGAGGTTTTCCGGTACCTGCGGAGCAGGAAGTGAATCCCATTAGTGAGAATTCGTAGAGCTCTCTCGAAGAACAGAGTTACTGGTAAGTAATCTCTATTTTCCTTCTTGTGAGTGTTATAATTTTGTCTGCTGGGCTGGCTGTCTTTTGGTGGGATTTCTCCACGCAGTTGCCAGGGGCGGTTCCCCCACAGGGCGTTTGGGGCACTGCCCCATAGCGCCGTGGGGGACCCCCGCCGCGCCGCTAGTATTTTTGTTTTTTAAAACGCCGCAACGCCGCTGCTTCTGACAGCAGCAGCAGCATGAGTTTGACCTGCTTCAGGCTGCTGCTGCTGTCAGTAACAGATCTCTATCTCCCTTCCAGGACCCACTCTCAGAGCTGCTCTGCGAGTGGGTCCCGGAAGGGACAAAAAGGCTGAGCTGCTCAGCCGCCCAAACCGTGTTTTCTATTGAAAATGCGATTTGGGCAGCTGAGCCCCTCAGTCCACAGCATGCATAGGACGTGCTGTGGAGGAAGGGGCTAGCCTTCCATTGCGCCTAATGGGCGCAATGAAACCTCTCGCCTGGGCGCTTGTTGCAAGCGCCCAGGCAAGAAGCTTTGGGCCGGGCGACTGAGGCAGGGAGCAGTGCGCATGTGCACTGCTCCCTGCCTCAGTCACACGTGGAGTCAGGGACAAGGCTGGCAGCGCACTCTCAACAGCATGCCACCAGCCTCAGCCGCTTCCTGGACCCTGCCGCTCTCCCCCCCCAATCTGCCGCTCAAAGTAGCAGGGGAGTGGCAAGGCAGGGACCTTTTTTTTTTTTTTTTTTACATTTTAAATTGCC
>QEPC01007467.1:2598811-2614299 GCA_003113815.1 Sphenodon punctatus
GACAGGAGAGAGGGGCTCAAGTGCGCATGCGTGAACCAGCAGAACTGAGGTTTTAGAAAGAATAACTCGGGTTTGGCTGTATTAATCAATATAATATTTTAGAAGCACTTTTTGTTGATCCCATTCTCAAAGCCTGTGAAGTTTGGGGGCTCAACTCCTCCACGGGGAGGAGATATTGATGATTCAAATGCACGAGGCCAGTATGAATTTTGACCACAAGCAATTAACGTTTAAGCTGCAATAACTTTTTATTTTCCTGATGGATATTTTTCAAACTTTGTGGATATGATGGTCATCAAAATTTAAAAACATGATGAAATTTTCAGAAACGTAGGTCAAGCGGTTTTTGCAAAATTGGGGCTTCAGCAGTTGCCTGTTTATAATGAAGAGTGGCTGTACATTTAAGTAATTAAAATTGGTTGACAACTAGTTAATTTTGGATATGCTGTACCAGAAAGCTGCAGGATTTCCTGCAGACAACTTTCAACATAAGGTGTTTCAGGTTATTGGCAGAGGGTAAGCAGTACTTCTGTTGCTGGAACAATGCATTTTCTCTGTGTATAACTCAGTTTACCATATGGTCTGTTGGTATTTGTAGAATTAGAAGCCATAGATGTTCTTTAGTAGGCTGCATATCTGACGATGCTGATGTTCTCTTTCAGGAGACGCTGATAGACTGGTGTGATGAAAAGGAACTTAACTTGATTTTAACAACTGGAGGAACAGGTTTTGCACCAAGAGATGTTACTCCAGAGGTGAGACAGTTTTGGATTCAGAACAATCTGTCTTTTAGCACTCAAACGTCATTATTTGCTTTGAAAACTTCCTTTTATTGACCTAACTCTTTAGTTCCTTTGGACAAATTGGGTGAAATGCAACAAGGAAGCAAAGGGAGCAGATTACAACCAAGTTTCTCTCATAGCTTAAGTTTGGAACTCTATCTTCAGAAGATCATATAACCTTTTTTGATTAAAACTTGAGATAGTGCATTACATCCTTCATACAAAAGGGAACTTTCTGCAGCATCTTATTATTTCTTAGGCAGCATTTCCAAGCACAGCAGTTGAATTTTTAGTGCTGGGCATAGAGGTGGCCTGCACTGTGTACATAAAGCACCCCTGTGCACTTCTTTTTGAACAGTATGTACACATTCCTGGTGACAGTTATGCAGTAAGGGATAGTTGAGAGACTCCTTCATGGTGCTGCCATTGCCTTTACATACAAATGTGTGACAAGCTAGTATAAATAAAGAAATAAGATTGCACCGGACATAGGTTTGGTTCACAGCACTTTCCTTCCTCCAGCAAGAGTAAATTAGGGACTTTTATGGGGTACAGTATGGTCACTGTTTTGCTCTGTGGATAGTACATTTACCGACACATCCTTTCTTAGGGCTTATGGTAAAAATACCATAATCTAGTCCAGTGTTCTAGGTCATACTGTATAATATTGTAATTCTGTCAGCTTCTTTGGAACAAATTTTGGAAAGAAAGAGCTTGGCAGAAAATGACCTTTTAGATTAGAGCAAAGTTTTTAACATTATTTTAACTCCAGAGCAGCTGAATTATTTTCCTACTACTTATCATTTCTAAAGTGCTACTAGTCATACGCCGCGCTGAAATCAGTAGCAGGACAGATGTACAACAAAAAATCAGTACATCAATATGTGATATTTGGATGGCAGACCTCCAGGATAACTGAGTTTGTTTTAGGAAGAGATATTAGTAATCTCAGTGGGTGGTGGTATTCCTTCACGTCACTACTAAACTAATGCCTAAACATGATCATCAAAGGACAATGTGTTATTAGCAATGCCATTGTAATATGATTTTGAAATAAGTGCTGATCAGACAGTTATGCTTATTGAAGATGACACTTTCTTGTAGAATAGTGAGGTCATGCTCATGCCCAATGTCCTGGATGAATTTCAATTTAAAATTATCTCTAAATTCTCATTGCAAATTGCATTTGGACAGGATTCATTTTCAATCCCTATTCTAAGATTGCTGTATGCTGTTGTACAGCTGATG
This sequence comes from Sphenodon punctatus, assembly GCA_003113815.1. Classification (NCBI taxonomy): domain Eukaryota; kingdom Metazoa; phylum Chordata; class Lepidosauria; order Sphenodontia; family Sphenodontidae; genus Sphenodon; species Sphenodon punctatus. Next base: position 2,600,842 of record QEPC01007467.1, read on the forward strand.
TTTTAAAACACTGCATATGGCTGAGTTAGTTTATATGGATATCCCCAATAAAATGGTTTAAGATACATTTAATGTTGCAAATAAATACCATTTTAATTAAAATGTCATCATTAAGAATTGCAATTCTTAAACACAAGTGTTTGAAATTTAGGAAATTCATAATTTAGGCTCACAAGCAGACAGCATTCCCACCCATAGCCACATTTGTCATGGAGCAGCACCTAAATCATAACAAATCATAAATATATATTATATAGGGTATTTCAATTCCTCAGGATGTAGATTGAGTTTATTGATTTATAGCAGATGACTATAAGATTGTATTTATTGTATATGGAGAAATTAGAGGTCATGTGGACTTGTTTCTCAGTCTTTATTGGTAGTTGAATTTAAAGGAAGGTCCATAATGTTGACGTGGGGTTGCAGATCTACATCTACAGTGTGGTAGTTTACTATTTCCAGTATGTACTGTGGTAACAGACCTCTCCATCCGCTCTGAGATTAGCTTGACAGAGAACTAAACTTATTACACCCAATGTGTTGTAGGGCTTTTCAGCCTGGCCGAGCTTTTCCTCCCTTGCCCAGGAACCAGACAGGAGGCTTGAGATGATGCCAATAAAGAAATAAATTTTATTTAAAGACAAGGCTGGAAGATAGGCTGCTAACAGACCAACTCTGGAAACCTTGCTTACACACAAGGAAGAGGGAGAGAGAGGAAGTTTACATGGGAGGAGTTCCAGTTGGTCATTTTTATCCACAAGCAAGGACGTGTAAAAATATGTCATTACAGAGCTGATGAATATGGAAATGAAATATGTAATGAATATGAAAATGAGAAAAGATTACATAAAATGTTTATAGAACTTTTAATTTGACTGACAGGCACAAAACATATTGTTTAAAGAACATTGGTTTCACATGCATAGCTTGTTTTAAGCTAGCCATCCTTGGACATACATACTCTGTCTCCTCAGAAGGCTATGGCCAGCTGTGGCATTAAAGGAGAGCTGAACTAGGTAAAGGTTCAGCTTGTTATCAGAATTGCCTTGAATGTAGCCAATTACTTTCAGCTTGTTAGAAGCTGACTGGCTTCTGAGTTACTATTGGAACAGAGTGTAATGAGTTCAGTTCGCTGTTGAGCTAATCTCAGAAGGAATGGGAGGGGTCTGTTACCACATACTAGAACCAAAGTGTCAGGAATCCAATTGCTGAAGTAACCGCTCTGCTTCTTGATACCCTTACTGCACTGACAACATGAATTATACAGTTTGTGGTCCATCTTGGAATAATGGATGAGGTTTGGTGGCTGAGCATAAGGTATTGTTGATGGACAGAGGTTCAAACTAGAAATGGGTCGAAGTTACATTTGTGAAACCTTAATTGTATCTTTTCAGGCTTCCAACTCCATTTTTCTTTTCAATGTTGGAATATGTTTACATCTAACATTTTAAGAATCTTAAGAGAATATAAAAATTGTATTGACTTTAGAAAATAGTGACTTGTGCTGTAAAAATATATTTTAAAACAAAATATATTTGGTTATAATTATAAATGTTGGAAGTAGCTTCAGAGCCAGCCATATAAGTCAGAGACGAGTGCACATGTAGTGTTCCCTATATTTCGAGGAATTCTTTCGTTTGGACATATCCTTGAAAATAGGAATGAAATGTTATCATTTGTATCTTCCTAAGGACTGTGGATCTTAGGTTCACAGTCTCTCTGGTGGCCACCTCTAGCTGCATGGCACATGTGGAAGCTAATTTATTAAATCATAGTCCTAGCCCAGTTTCCAGGCTATTTTTGTAGCATCATGCTGCTTGGGCTCCACTGGTGATTTTATACTATATAGTTTTTTAAGCAGTTTTGAAACTTTTGGGATGAAAATGGCAAAATAAAACTTGTTAGTTTTGGGCCAAATCCTGAAGTTCTCATAACTGCTTTTATTCAGACAAAACATTTATGAATTTCAGTAAAAATTCTTCCTGACTTATAGACCAAGTAAAACAGAGTAACAAGTTAATGATTTACTTTTACCATCAATTATCAATCAATCATTTATCAATCATCATCATCATAATCTGTTAGTAAAAGAAGTAGTAGGATTCAGATGCTTCCATATTTGAGAACTGGCAGATTAAAAATATTGCTAACTCAGTGCTATGTATGGAAAGTATGATTTTCCTTTTGTTCCACCAATAGAAACCAGGAGTTAAACTTGTATAAAATTGGTGAGATCAGAATTAATCTGTTTAATTGTAAAGCAAATATGCTGTGGGGAACAAAGACAGAACTACCAATGCTGAATTTTAAAGTACAAATTTTGCTTTAAAGGCAGTATTAACTACATAATTATCCTTCACTTTTCCTACCATTTTTGAAGTTTTCAGTTACTTTGGTAAGAAACTATGGTGTTAGTACCCTGAACAGTACACATACATTTAATAAGACTACAAGTTTACTTATGTCAGAGTGCCAACGTTGGAGGTAAAGTGCCATAGTATCATGCTAACTCATGATTTTTCAGAACTCCCTTTGCTTTCAATTTGTTTAGGCTATTTTGGCAGGGTCCTGAGATTAAATTCCCTCTGAATCTGCCCCCAAAACTCAGGATCATATGGGGGATCTTATCTCCAAACAATGTTCTTTATTAAAATGATTCTTCCACCATCTGTATTCAGATTAGATACACATTGAACCATTTGTATCCAGGGCTTTCCCCAGCTCCTGGTTCCTTCGCTTCTGGCACCTTCTTCGCTCTGGCTCCAAAGTTTAGCCCTTCAGTCTCTGGGTCCTTCAGCAGGGCTTCCATTAAATCCCTGCTCTTCTCTGAGCCAAAGCTTTCCCCTAACTCTTACCTTTTGCACACTCTTCCCTGACTGAGCTCCAGTTCAGTCTTGAATCTCTGGCCTGACTCTGTCACGCCCATCCTTACCTGAGTTGCATTATCTAGTTACCTCTCAGGTTATGAGGCTAACACAGCTGAGCTATTCAAGCGTCATTCTGTGTTGGCTTCACTCCTAGAACCCCAGGCTGGCGCTACCCTTCTGGAGGCAGGTTTAGTTTTGTTCTTCTACCAGTTGGCATAACAAGCTTGTAGATTTCACTCACTGTTCCATTCACAATTTTTTACTCCGATCAGCCAGTGTCATGGATTTTAGTACCAATACACAAGATGGTAGCTGCTGCATAGGTGCAATAAATTATATAGAAGTGTCTAAGTGTCTGAGGCCACATTCTTATCTGTGACGGCAGAGGGAGCGGCGAGGGAAGATGCGGCAGCGGGGAGGAGCCAGCTGACAGGAAAAGAGCCAATGCGAACAGGGATCTGCCGCAGCTTCTCTCGTGCATGTCAGGACATAAAATCCTGCCCTGTCATGCGTGAGAGAAGCCGCGGCAGATCCCTGTTCGCACCAGCTCTTTTCCTATTAGCTGGCTCCTGCCTGCTGCCGCGTCTTCCCTCGCCACTCTCTCTGCTGTCACCACCACCGCAGATGGGAATGCAGCCATAGTGGGTGGATCTAGAGGGAAAGGTTTGTTCAATGTAGAAAAGGCAATTACAATTGCAGAGTCAGGGAGTCAAAACAGATAATAAAGATAATGATACATACACTTCTGTCCTCACTGTCACAATGCATTTGGTCCTACTTTTAGCAGTTTTCAGATAAGCAATAAAACTTCATTTAGCTTTGTTTTTCTTGCATTTGTTGTTTTTACTTATTCTTTATTTCATCATTGCTACTTTCCCCATCCTTTCTAGTCCATATTCCCTCATTGATGTTTCTGTATTGTGTAACTTTTCTTCTCTGCTCCATTCCATGATACCACTTTTTTCACTTTCCTATCCAGTGTTGCTTTCTTTTTACTTTCTCTCTCTTCTCCCCGTTACACCATTTTAGTGTGATCTCTCCATGCTCACATATTTTTTCTGCTTATGTATTACTTTAAAAGTTACATAAACACATTCTCCTGCCTTTTCAGTTCCAAAGTCTGCCCTACACACACTATTCTGTGCTATGAAAAACTCATTGCTGACAACAAATGACAGAAGTGGGGAGCATTAATTGATGCTGAAAACAGTTTACAGTGGATTAATCTGTACCTAATGCTGCCCCTTGTTATCAATATAACCCTTGTGCCAATGGCATCTGTGGCAAGAAGGGCCAGGTTACTGTGATGTCTGTGGGTCCAGCTAAGGACTCAAGAAGTAGATACAGCCCTGAAGTAAGTAATACTTTATTAGGCAGACATGTTGCTTGCTTGCTGGCTGGGCTGGAACTAACTTAGAACACAGAAACAGAGTGGAGCCCTCTAGAGGGCTCTACGTGGAACAACATACATAACATTCTCCCCTCTCCCCCCACAACAGCCATTCAATAATATTAGAATAGTAACAGCAATTGTAATGAGGATCAGTGCCCATCTCACTATATTTATTTTGTCAGTTACAAGTTTAGCTTGTCAGGGGGTTCTCACACGGACAGGATAGCGTCTTTCAGATTCTGGAATGGTTACTTGTACAGATGTTTCAGATGATGGAATCTGGGATATATCAGATGATTGCTCAATTTCTTGCCGCCCGCCCCCCCCATGTCAGGCACTGGTGGGCTTGCTGTTCTCAGCAGTTTGGGTTCATCGGTTGGATCTGCCAATTTGGGTATTGGTAGAGTTGAATAGTTTTGTGAAGAGGGTAATTCCTGTATCTGTTCAATGTGGCGGTGCCAGGTTACACCAGATGCTGCACTGACTTCATAAGAATATGGTCCTTTCACTGTTTTAATTGTGCCTGGCGTCCACTTTTGGTCTCCTCTGTATGCTCAAACAAGGACAGGTTGGCCTACGTGTAGTTGTCTGAGTACAGATCGATCACGGTTCTTTACCTGATCCGTCTGCTTATTAATCATATTCCTTCACAGGTCAGGTTTCAGCAAATCTAGTTGAGATCTAAGATTGTGTCCCAGAAGCAAAGTGGCAGGTGTTTGATTGGTTGTCACATGTACAGCATTCCTGTATGCTAAAAGAAAGTTTGCAAGTTTCACTGATAAAGATTCTGGCTGCCCATCTGCAGCTCTTAGGGCATGCTTCATAGTTTGGATAAAGCATTCTGCCAGTCCATTTGTAGCAGGATGGTATGGTGCAGACGTCACATGCTTGATACCATTCTGTTTCATGAAGGTTTGGAATTCTGCTGATACAAACTGAGGGCCATTGTCTGTTACAGCTTGTACAGGCAAACCTGTTCGAGCAAAAAGGCTTCGGAGAACTTGTATAGTTCTTGCTGAAGTTGTGGATGACATGCAGAACACTTCTGGCCACATGGAATATCCATCCACCACCACTAAAAAATTGGTACCTAAAAATGGGCCTGCAAAATCCAGGTGAATACATTCCCAGGGAGTCGTTGACCAGTTCCATGGATGAAGTGGTGCCATTCCAGGCATGCTTTGCATTTGTTGACAGCCAGAGCAATCCTTGGCTAATTTTTCAATCTGTCCATCAATACCAGGGCACCACACAAATCCCCTGGCTAGTGACTTCATTTTTACTATGCCCAGATGTCCCACGTGTAGTTCTTCCAAAATTTTAACCTGCAACATTTTTTTTGGATTATTATATGACTTCCCCACATCAGACAGCCTTGGACAATGGAGATTTCATTTCTGCGGAGAAAAAAATAGTTTTAAACTCTCCCCTGGTTCACCTTTCCAGCCCCTTAGGGTAGCTTCATATACTTCCGCTAGCATGAGATCTTTGCCTGTCTCTCGTTGGAGTATTGCTGACGTGATAGGCAAGGTACTAATTTGTGTCATGTTGAACAACTCCACAGCCGTGAGTGCATCTTGTGGCATTGCCTGCCTCTCGTAAAGGCAGACGTGAGAGGCCATCTGCATTACCATACTGTGCAGTGCCCTTAAATTTAACATCATAGTTATGAGCCCCTAAAAACAAGGCCCATCTTTGTATTTGGGCAGCAGCCATCTCTGGAATGCCCTTTGAGGGGTTAAAAATAGACAGTAAGGGTTTGTGATCGGTCACCAATGTGAATTTCCTACCATACAGATAATGCCGGAACTTCTTGACTCCCCAAACTAGACTCAAAGCTTCCCGATCTATCTAGGCATAGTTACGTTCTACAGCGCTTAAAGATCATGAAGCAAAAGCGATGGAACGTTCTTGTCCATCAGGCATTACATGAGAAATTACTGCTCCAAGTCCATAAGCTGAAGCATCGCATGCCAACAAGATTTTCAGCTCTGGGTTGTAATGTAACTTGCTCTGAAGTGACCAGCTTCTTTGCCTCCTGGAAGGCCCTTTCACATTGTTCAGTCCAGTCCCATTGCTTCCCTTTTTGTAGCATCTGGTTCAACAGGTGTAATACAGTTGCTATGTTGGGCAAAAATGTATGGAAGTAATTAACAAACCCAATAAAGGAACGAACCTATGATATGTTCTCCGGGTGAGGTGCTCTTAGAACAGTATGTGTTTTTTCTGGTGACTTGTGTAGCCCTTCACTATCTATGATGTGTCCACAGTATGTGACTGATTCTTTAAAGAATTAACATTTATCACGGTTAACCCGTAATCCATACTCTTCCAATCTCTTGAGAACTTGTGCCAGATTTTTCAGATGATCCTCTTCATCTGAAATGAAGAGGATGTTGTCCAAATAACATCTGCAGCTTGGTATGCCTTGGAGTACTTGATCCATGGCTCTCTGCCAAAGTGCAGGTACAGATGTCACTCCAAATACCAATCGGTTGTACTGGAACAATCCTTTTTCAGTGCTGATTGTAAGAAACTTTCTTGACTGCGCCTCAACTTCCATTTGGAGGTAAGCTTGTGCCAAATCTAATTTGCTGAACTTTTTCTCTCTGGCCAAAGATAAGAAAATGTCCTCAATACGAGGTAAGGCGTAGTGCTCTGTTCTCAGCACTGGGTTAATAGTCAACTTGAAATCACCGCAAATTCGTATAGTTCAATTTTTCTTCCTAACAGGAACAATAGGTGTTGCCCATTCGCTCCAGTCCACTCTAATAAGTATGCCCATCCCTTCTAGCCGATCCAGTTCCTTAGCCACTGCCTCCCTGATAGCCATTGGTACCTGCCGGGCTTTCGAAAACTTGGGTTGTGCTCCTTCTATCAGAGTTATACTGGCCTTAATGTCCCTCAGGTGTCCAGTACCCTTTTGAAAAACTGGTGCAGCTTTAGCGAAAAGTTCTTCTAGTTGCTGGTGTGAAGTGGATTTCTGGTGAACTTGGAGAACTTTAATAGATTGCCAGTCTAAACGAATTTTCTTTAACCAGCTTCGTCCAAACAATGCTGGTACTCTTGTCAGTACCACATAGAGATCTAATTTATTACTCTGCCCATTATACTTCACTTCCACTGTACATACTCCCAGCGGGATGATCCTTTCTTCTCTGTATGTTTCCAGTATAGTCCTAGTTTTCCTTAACTGCATATTACTGAACTGTTTGGTAAACTCCTTATGAGGAATGACTGATAAAGCTGACCCTGTGTCTAATTCCATCTTCAGGACTTTCCCTTCTACTATGGGTGTTACCCAGATGGGTTCCTTGTCTCCATCTTCTACACATGACACTCGCACATATGCAATACTTAACTCAGCTAGATCTTCTTCACTACTGTTTGTTTCAGTTTCTACGGTGTGTACCCTATGGTGCCCTTCAGGAGTCTTTTTCTTCTCGCTTTTTATTTTATGCGGTGTAGTAGACCTACACGCTGCTTGTATGTGCCCCTTTTTGCCACAACACCATCATACCACATTTTGGAAGCAGCAAAACATTGATTTACGTCCTCCCTTGCCACAGTAGCTACATTTTTCTTTTGGCTCTGTTTTGTTTCGTTGACTTGGAGTATGATATAACTTGTGGGTGGTGTGTTCACTCCTGCTCACAGCGTGAAACTCCTGTGACTCACGGGTAGCAGCTTCCATGGATGTAGCTATCTCCATGGCCTTTTTAAAAGTGAGAGTATATGATGTAAGGAGACGCTTCTGAATTGTTTCATCTCTGATGCCACAGACTAGTTGGTCCCTCAGAGCTATTTGTAAGGTGTTCCCAAAATTGCAGTGTTCTGCCAATCTTTGAAGTGCAACTCCATAAGCCATGACTGTTTCTCCTTCCTGCTGGTTACATTTATGGAATCTAAATCGCTCTGCAATTTCCAGGGGTTTGGGTGAAAAGTGTTCCTGCAGGAGAGTCACTATTTCTGCAAAAGTTTTGGTGGATGGCTTACTTGGGTATGTCAAACTGCGAAGAAGGCGGTATATTTTACCTCCCATATAGTTCAGTAATGCAGGTACCTTCTTATCAACTGGGGTATCATGGAGTGCAAAGTATTGCTCCAGACGTTCAATATATGTGGACCAATCTTTTGCAGTATTATCAAATGAGTCTATAAACTCCCTCTGGGACATCTTTCAATCTTCGTGAAGTTGTTATCTGTTCACCCCACACACCCACTGTACTGAATCTGAACACTGCACTGTTATCTGGGGCCTGGTATTAACAGTTCCTATCTGGGCCTGCAGCAATCCACCCAGCTCAGCCTTTCAATTTCACTTACTCGCTTTGCCTGCTGGAGCTCTTAGCAATTTCAGCACAGCAACAGTGAATCAATTCCATCCTCGTCGCCACTGTGATGTCTGTGGGTCCAGCTAAGGACTCAAGAAATAGATACAGCCCTGAAGTAAGTAATACTTTATTAGGCAGACATATTGCTTGCTTGCTGGCTGCACTGGACCTAACTTAGAACACAGAAACAGAATGGAGCCCTCTAGAGGACTCTACATGGAACAACATACATAAGTTACCTTTTTAAGGGGTTGACACAACTAAACACACTGGCTCAAGCCTCCATCCAGAAATCTGGGACACTAAATTTTACCAGGCAGACTGGCAGGTTGTTACTTTTCCCCACTTGCAAGCACGCCAGCTAGGTTGTGAGCAAAGGAGCTTTATTAAAAGGTAACAATTAGCAAAGTATTAAAACAAAGAAGCATCAATACTGATGAAATTCCCACACACAGATCCCACCCTCAGCACAAGAGTCCGGTGTCACAGCAAAGTCACAGTTCTGCAATCCCAAACCCCTTCATCCCACTCACAGTTCTTTGGGGGATGTTCAGTTCACAAAACCCTGGTTGTCCCACGCAGGCTGCCGCTGCTCTCTGTCACCAGCATCCTCAGGCACGTCTTAGCAGTCTTTGCCTCAACCTGACCCAGGGAGGCTGTTCTTCACAGGCTGCTGCAGCTCCTTGGTCCTGTCTTCAGAAAATCCTGGGAGCCTACCTCCTGATCCAGCAAGTGACTTCAGCAAGGAGCTGGATCAGAGGGGCTTACTGGGTCCAGTCATCCCACGCAGGCTGCTCTCTCCAACCATCCCAAGCTGGCTGCTTTCTCTGGCGCTATCCTCTGGAGACTCTGGGAGCCCACCTCCTAACCCAGCGAGTGATTTCAGCTGAGAGCTGGGTCAGAGGGGCTTACCAGGTCCAATCATCCAACACTGGCTGCTGTCTCTGGCACTGTCCTCTGGAGACCCTGGGAGCCTGTCTCTGACCCAGCAAGTGATTTCAGCTAGGGGCTGGGTCAAAGGGACTGCGTGGGTACTAACTGGTCTGGTGCTCTCCAATATCAGCACTCCAGGGATCTCTGGATGCCTAACAAGGAAGGGAGCCTCTAGCAACACTTCCAGTGGCTTGCTTGTATTCATTTCATTGTTTCATTTTATCGATTAATATGCTGCCCCTCCTGCCTCAGACAGCTCAGGGCAGCTCACAACCACATCATGAAATACAATAAACACACAAATAGCAATAATAAAACATAAACATATCATAAAAACATTTTTAAAATATCAAAAATCCATCTCCCAACCCACCCATTAACCCATCCCCTCCACCAAATGCCTGGCAGAAGAGCCAGGTCTTACACGGATGGCAGAATGTAAGAAGGCTCGGGCTGAGGCAGATCTCCACCAGGAGGGAGTTCCACAGCATTGGTCTGGCCACCGAGAACACCTGCCTATCGGTCCCCACCCATCTGTAGTGGGGGACCTCCAGGAGAGCAACCCCCAATGACTGCAGGAGCCACCTAGTGGCCCAGGAGGTGATGTGATCCCTCAGATAAGTAGGGCCCAGACCATTAAGGACTTTAAACGCTAGCACCAGCACCTTGAATCAGGCCCATAAGACAATAGGCAACCAGTGCATAGGCCCGGAGCACTGGTGTAATGTGCTCCCTGCGACCAGTCCCAGTAAGCAGATGGGCTGTGGCATTCTGCACTAGCTGCAGCTTCCAGACCGTCACCATGGGCAGCCCCACGTAGAGTGCATTGCAATAGTTTAGCCTTGAGGTGACAAATGCACGGATGACAGTGGCCAGGTCAGAATCCAAGAAATAGGGGCAGAGCCACCTCAACAGATGTGATCGGCAGAATGCACTCCTGGTCACAGCTGACACCTGTTAATCCAGATACAGCTGTGGGTCCAGAAGCACTCCCAGGCTCCTAACCTTAGATGCCAATGCGGGATAAACCCCGTCAATAACAGGTAACAGCCCCCCCATCCAGGACCCCAGACCTTCCAGTGAGCATCACCTCCATCTTGTCAGGATTCAGTTACAGTCGGCTTAAACTCATCCAGTCTGCCACAACCGACAAACACCAGGAAAGCACCAAGACTGCAAGGCCTGGGTTGGATGAAAAGGACATGTACAGTTGCATGTCATCAGCATACAGAATGGAACCAAGCGAGACCCCACATGAGAGATCCCTGGGAGAAGATATATAATCCTTAAAAACCACCCATTGAGATCTACCCACCAGGAAGGACTGGAATCACTGCAGAACTGTTCCATCCAACCCAGCCAGGTCCCGCAGATGAGTCACCAACACCTCCTGGTTCACCGTGTCAAATGCCACTGAGAGATCAAGCAGAACCAGAAGGGTCGAGTGACCCCTATCCAACTCCACTCAAAGGTTGTTGACCAAGGCCACAAGTGCAGTCAAAGTGCCGTAACCTGGATGAAAACCGTACTGCAATGGCTCTAGAAAACTGACATGGTCCAGATGTGCCTACAACTGACAAGCCACCACCATTCATTAACCTTCTCTAAAAAAGATAGGTTAGTGACAGCCCGATAACTCGCCGGGGAGTCCACATCTAAAGATGGTTTCTTGAAGAGGGGTCAGACCACAGCCCCCTTGAGGGACTCTGGTAACCTCCCTGCCCTCCCAGTGAAGCGTTGATCACCCCTACCAGCACCGACCCCACAGTCTCCCGGCTGGCCTTGACCAGCCAGGACAGGCAAGGGTCGAGTTTGCAAGTTGTGGCTCGCATAGAACTAATTACATCTGCCACCTCAGCAGGTGTCACCATTTGGAATTGATCCCATAAAAACTGACCTAATGGGGCATTTCTTACCTCTGGTCAGTGTTAAAATGGTGTTCAGTGCGAGCGATTTTATCTGCAAAATATTTATTTATTATTATTTTCTTCAATTTATACCCCAACCCTCTCGCACACAGGTGACTCACCATAAAAAAATAAAATATGCCATAAACATGTCATAGTAGACCCTGGAAGACTCTGGGGCCAGGTGGAGACAGGCAGGACTGACCAAACCGCTCACCACCCAAAAAAGCTCCGCTGGATGCAATTTTGCAGATGCTATGAGAGCAGCAGAACTCCAGTGCCTCAGTGTGTCATCAGCTCCTTCCCCCCTCTTTTGCAGAGGGATAGGGGATGGGGCCGGGGAGCTACCTCCTGGTAGCGCTGCAGGTCACATGCAAAAGGGCCATTGCAAAAGGGCCCTCTGGTGCAGCCCTTGCGTGAGGGTGGGAGGCGGTGCTTTTTTTTGGTGGTCCAGGGTCTTAAGTGGTGTGCTTTTGGGGGGAGGGGGTTTATGTTTTTGAGAGGGTTTATTTTATTGATTGTGTATAGGGGGAAAGAGAAGGGGAAGGAAGATGACCAGAACTGCTGGTGAAAGCAGCGGGGGAGACCTAAGGGAGTGTGAGTGGTGGCAGGCACAGGGGAGAGCTCCCTCATGATCTAGGGGGTGGGGAACTAGGAGGGTGAGGGTGTTTCCCTCCACTGTTCTGGCAGGAGATACGACTGGCAGGGGGGACAGCAATAGGGGTAATCACAAGACACAGAAATTATGGTCCTGGGGGGAAGGTGTCATCATCGGGGAGTGAGGGACAGGTGGCTGGTGCCTGTCTTTTGCTCAGTTTGTCTGACTCCTAGCTTGGGTAGTATGGAGGCTGAGGACTCTGGGCCCCCGGTCTGTCGTTGATGTTGTTCAATGCAAGGTTGGCAGCCAGTAAGTCACCTACAATCTGGGACTCAGTCCTGGATAGGGCTGCTGACTGTATGTATCTGAGACCTGACTGGATGCTGAGTCAAGGCCAATTTTGGCTGACCTCGTTCTGACTGGGTACTCCATACAGCATCAACCCAGACTGGAAGGACGTGGAGGTGGTGTAGCCATTGTTTTCAGGGATGGGCTGCCCATTCGGACATTTTCTGTACAAACTGAGGCCAGAATAGAGGGTCTACATCTTATGTTTGATTCGGCCCAGGACAGAGTGGGGATTCTGCTGGTGTACCATGCACCCCCCTGCCCAGCAGCTTCCCTGTCCACTCTAGCGGCCCTGGTCTCAGAGTTGGTCTTGTGGTCCCCAAAGCTTATTTTCTTGGGCGATTTCAGTATCCATGCTGAGGCCAGGTTGCACGGTGTGGAGTTGGAGTTCATGGTAACCATGGGCCTGTCCTAGGTAGTGGTGGGCCCGACGCATGGGCGGGGGCCATACTCTTGATCTGCTGTTCTGCACCGACCTTGAGGCAGGGGATCCAGTGATGGGGAGTGTGGTTGGCTCCCCCTTGGCATGGTCGAACCATTACCTCCAGCAGATGTTCATCCTGGCACGCATACCTGATTGGAGGGGTGTAGGACCCATTAAGATGGTTCATCCTTGGAGGCTGATGGAACCTACCTGGTTCCAGGCAACTCTGGGAGATTTATCCGCAGACCTCAGCAACCACTCCATCAATGCCCTGGTGGCCTATTGGAATGATTGGTTGGCTGGGGCTATCAATCGGGTGACTCCCAGGCATCTGTGTCCCGCGTTTTGGCACTGCAGGTCCCCATGGTTCATGAAGAACATGGGGCAGCTGAAGCATGAGGGGAGGCACTTGGAGTGACAGTGGCGCTGTAGTCACGATGAAGACAACTGATTGCGAGACGCCCCCTGCCTCTGTCTCGTCACCTCAGGGACTCTTGGTTTACTGAGGGGCTGCGGTGTATGAAACAAGTAGGCAGGAGGCTAGAGCGATGCTGGTGTCGGGCTTGCTCTTACTCTGACCAACTTCTCCATAGGACCCATTTGTGGTCCTATGTCGAGGCCTCATAGCATCTGCAAAGTCACCCCCAGCGGAGC